>JAHZNC010002683.1:0-17309 GCA_027744095.1 Zhuqinia jingwanae | reverse complement strand
GAGAGAGAGAGAGACAAGGAGACAGAGAATGAAAATGATTACAAGAGTGGACAACCATTTTTTTGTCTATAAAATAGTAGTAAATTATTACTACTCCCGCAGCAGCAGTATCAACTTATGCAAAAAAATATATACCTAATATATATTTCTTACAAGTTTTATTAGAGATTTTTACTCCCTTTTCTGATTGTATGTAAGTACATTATTTTATTATTGTCGGGGTAAAAATATGAATAACGACTCATTTCTTTGCATACTATATTTTTTTATTTGGTTTACTCTTGCAAGCTTTAATAACGAAAAAATATTTGCTTTAGAGACCTGCTGCTGCAATACTATTTTGCATTACTTTTTGCTCATCTTCTTCATCCTCCTTCTCCACCTACTTCAAGGTTGTCTTCTAAAAAAACTAAAATCCTATTCATAAGCGACTTGAGTGAGTGAGTCTGTGTCCTGTGTACAAGTCAATTATATGATGTATATGGAATCATTACATCAGCAGCAGCATCATCATCTTTATTGCTTACTATATACATTTAGGAAGGTCAATCACTGATCTGATAATAATGCTAAATCAGATTTAGAAAAAATGGCAGTTGTTTACGCAAACTAATGTCATGTTTCATCTAAAACAAATTTAGATTTGGTTTTATTCCTACTTTAGGCTTATATTGTTTCAGTATTTATTATATCATGTCAAAGTTACATGCGCCACCACCTACAATTTCATCATTTGACATATTATTGAAAATCTCATCTCAACATCCATCCCCACTAGAGAATATCCCATGCCACCACCACACACGTGTACACATTTATTTTATGACAGTTGTAATGTAAAGTAATAAACTTTGTGTGTAATAACGGCCACGTTACATTCGTACAAGAAATTATTATGCATGTGTACATATTTTACATAAAAAAGTATCATAAAGTTTTGTTTCTTCTTTATTAAACGGAAAGGAAGAAGAAAAGGTTTATTAACTAAAATTTCTCCAACAAAGATTTTTTTAAATATTACCGGTGCATTAAGTACATGCTCATCATTTTAACGACTATATGAAATAACATCAAACATCACAATAATAAATATAATACATAGAGGTATATAGAGACACGTTCACTATTGACAAGTGAGCAGTTGTAGTGTGAGCATCGCCAAGGTTGACAAAAAGACAAAGCATATATGCATGCTAGATTTTCTTTGCTACTGAAACTCATGTGTCTCCATATATCTCAGAGAGTCCGTACAAAAAGCTATATCATCAGTATCAGTAGTGTTCTTTGACTTCTTTTTTTTTTGTATTATCAAAGCAAGTGGATATTACGTATTACAAACACGTAAAATAATATAATTTATTTTATTATCGCTAATGTACGACGAGTGAGAGAGAGGGAGAGATTTTTATCAAATCGACTTACATCAAAACCTTGAAGTCTACCCACGTTCATCATGTCATTGGCTTCTTTAGGAACCTGCGCAAAATTACGAAATATTATGATTATCGTCAGATATGATTATTAATGCATTATTATTATTTGTTATGCAGGGATGATATTATAATAATATTGCATTGCTATTTTATTATTATATTTAAATAAAATAAATCTTTTTTTTACCACATGCATCACAAGACAGGCTTTCTTCAGATTCTCAATCTCATCTTTATTCCCTATTCTCTCTGTGTACTTGAGAATGTCTTTAAGGAGAAGCTGATACTTCATTATTCTCTGGACAGGCTTGATGAGCAAATCACATAGCGTCAACTTATGACCTAGTTTTAGTCGAATTTCCTATAAAAATAAATAATAAGAAGCAAAAGATTAAAGACTCACTCTAATATCTTTGAAGTAATAATTAATTATTAATAATGCTGGATCTATGTGTATAATAATATTGCTTACCTCAAAGAACGTGTCAATATGTTCTGACACGATGAATTCAGACATGGGTTTATTTTGGCAGTACACGACGTACATGTGAAGTCTCCGCTCATGCTTTTTGAACAACATTCCCAACTCTTCCGGATGATCAACACATCTCTCAAGTCCTTTGCAGAATATACTGTGCACACAACAAAAAATTAAAATGAATTACATAATATAAACTTGTATCCCTATTTATTGGAAATCCTTTGAATTTTCATCTTTGATTAAAAAATCGGTAATAATATGCAAAAATAAAGAGACTGTGTGAGGGACTTACTCTCTATGCCACTCAAAAATGGCTTCCATGTTGCCAAAGACAATTTTGTCCCTGCCACCTCGAAGATCTTCTGGCATTATAATTTCGCTGTTTGGATCCCTCATAATGGTTAAGTAGCCTTCCACCAGCTCTCTCAAATCCCTAACGTAATCCTGCTCCGTTTCAACTAGCTCTCTGATCACATAAGTCCTCTTCTTAATAGCTAATGCAGTCTCATCTTCGACGACTGGACTTTCCACGGAACTACTCGCTCCGCCAGAAGCATCCATCCCTCCTCCTCCATCTCCTATCGTTGTACTACTACTACTTCCACCACCAGCCATGTCTCCGGAGGTTACACTTCCGTTACCCGTTTTGACACAGTTTTCAGTACTGCTGCTGCTTGGGCCAGCAGGGAAATCAGGACTGCACACACCTTTGTTGTTGGACGTTGAACATGACTCGTTCAGAGAAAGCTCATTGAGCCTTTCCACATTCTCATGTTGTTCCTGTACATTAGCGTGTTGTGAATACACAAACACCACCACCACAAAAAAAAACAATAAAAACATCCGGTATTAGAGAAAAAATGTGAGAAACAACAAGTTTTTTTTTCTGTTTTGTTTTCATTTTAGCTACTTTTTTTACTTCTCATCGTAATTTTTTTTTTGCAAAATAAAAAAAATAACACAGTAGTAGGTAGTATACACATTCCAAATTATAAAAAATAACATCCAAAATAGAAAGAAGAGTAGAGAATCATAAAAAATAAGAGTGCTTTTAAGTGCTACTTAAAAAAAACTCAAGTCGCCTCCTCCTGTTTCATTCCAGTCAAAATTGAAGAGGGTCGGAGCGACCAATAATAATGCCGTTATTATTACCGCCATTTGTATACAGTCAATATAGCAGAGAAAGTTATACAAACAGAACAGAACAACAACAGAAAGACGTGAAGTGAAAACCGATTAGAAAATATACCGATAAAAAATATTGCTTACTTAAAATAAAGTATAGAGAGAGAAAAAGCTCAATTAACCCAAATTATTTGCTTAAATATTACTAACTTAAAAAAATAGTGAACGAATGTAAGATGATGATGAAACAATGAAAAGTAATAATAATAATAACAATGCTACTGCAAAATCCGGAATATATTATTTTCCAGATGAAAGAATGTAAAAGGGTCTAAAAAAAGTATTATTACATGGAGCAATTTTGTGCTGTGTATTTTGGGCACAAGTTGCTCGCTAATGAAGTGAAATAAAAAAAATGTGAAAGTAAATGGCTTGGAATAATTCCGCACAAGCTCTTGTAAAATTGTCTACAATAAATGCTAAGAGAATCACAATACTAATAAAAAGAAGAAGTATATATAGGTATTATTTAAAAAAAACAACTAAATGTGGAATAAAAATGCGTGCAGCATAGCAGCAGCAGCAGCAAAAAGAAAAGAGATCTAGAGAGCTATCTTTTTTTATTATGAGAAAGTTTGTAATAAGAACAACAAGTAGTTTAGCAAAAGAAGAGAGATATATGAGAGATGACACCATCACCAACCATTCTTTCACGGACGATTTGTTCTAGCTCAGTAGCTAATTCGGCAGTGGTTGCTGCTGATCCTTCGTTGCCCTTCAGGGGCATGCTCACAGACTAAATTGAAATTTTTTAGACAAATCCCAGTATGTACATTATATTATTTGTGTATAACTTACTTTAATAGTATTAGGTATATATTTATATTGTTAGTTTTATTTTTTCCCGTATATATGTATGTAGATATTAGAGGAGGAAGGGGAAAAAAGTAAATAGTATTTTTTGTTGTTAATCACCGAGCTACACCTTTTTTCGTATAGAACCACTACTACACCTGCTGGAGATTATATAATAATAATAATAGTAACGAAATAGTTTTATTCCCCGAGAGTTATTACTGGAAGCAGATATATATATATGTATGTGGTTAATTAAAAAGTTTTTTCCCCATTTCGCTATGTTTACAGATGGAAAGAAGATTAAAGTAAAGTTGTTGGAGGATGGAAAAAGGGTATAACAAAATACGACCATATGTCTTTTTTGTCTGGCTGCTCCTCTGTTTTTTTTTGCTAATATAATACGTGGTGTATTTTTCGCTAGAGAGCCGTAGTCGGACTAATGAAGAGAAAGAAGAAGAAAAAGTTTTTTTTCTTCTTTTCTTTCTTTTATAAAAACTTTTTTCTTTTCTTACCCTCTTTGTCTGTGATTCCTCTCCGGTACTACCCTTTGCGTTAGCAGTTGCCTCTAGGAGTTGCTGAGAGATTGGTTTCATGGGCGGAGGAAGTTCTACCTCGTCTTCGGCATCTTCTCCAGTCGTTGTGATGGTAGAAGCTGGAGGAGCTGCGCCATGATGATGAGGAGGGTGATGATGGTGATGGTCGGACAAACCTACATCACTTCTTGATGGTCTGATGGCAGAAGAAGTTGGTGCTGCTGCTGCTGCCTCCTCTTCAGACTGACCGGATGGCCTGTTGCCCATATCACTTGTGGTACCACTTGTCACAGCCGTTGGGGATGTAGGTGGCAGCTGTCACAAAAAGAAAAAAATAAATATTATGTCAATCAATTATTTAAATAAAAAGCATTTTAGGTATTTTTTATTTATTTTTATCACAAATAAGAATCTAAACATTTCCATTTCCAATAAATGTTTTATCCGTTTACTGAAATATGACGACGCCGACTACTAAAATAATCGCAGCAGACTGTTGGTAAAAAATTAAATAGGTCGGAAAGTAGCCGTCAGATAACGTGGCGTATAAATTTTGAGCATGCAATTTTTGAGAAAGATAAGAACCTTGACGAAGAACTTTGAATTTGATCCATTGTTGGAGGTAGAATCAGAGGCTTTATTTTTTGACGAGAGTACACCCACCAGCGTGGTGTACAAATGTCTATTGACATCATTCGAGAAAATGGGCGCTTTGGAAGTGGAATTGCAGAGACATACAACATTTTTGCCTCCTCCGTTCCCATTACTACTACTGCCATTATTATTACACTTGGAAGAAGATGATGAAGCACTAGCGGAGGAACAAGATGGGCAGGATGCTTTATTGCTTCCACCACCACCACCTTTATAAGTATTATTACTAGTACTAGCAGTAGTAGCAGTAGTACGATTACTGGATGTGGTTTTGGAAGGAAAGAAAACAGCCGAAGCAGATTTCACTCGATCCTGAGCCATAAGAGGCACAATCCCAATTCGATGACGTTGTTCATCAATCAATCCTACCATCATCGTAGACTTGAGGCAAGAGGATGAGTTAAAAAACAACTCGCTACTATTTTTGGCTTTCTTTACACGATAGTACTCCTCATGATGATGCTGTCCCTTTCCCGACTGTAAGCAGTTGAGTGAGGAGAGTGAAGATGAAGCCTTTTTTGTAATGCGACCCCCAGACGACCACGGCGGCGGCGCCTCCAATCTTCTTTGACCCACAACCGTCACATTCAAAGAATCCCCATCATTCACATTTCCGAGATCACGATCACCACCACCACCACAATGCACATTATTATGAATCTCCGCATTGTTGTTACCACCACTACCACCACCTCCAGCATCGTTCCTCTTGAAAACAGCATACGTATTTTTCTTTCTTTTGTTGAAAGAACTAGCACAACTATTACTCCCATCATTATTATCATTATTCCCAGCGCTTTGTTGTAAAAAAGGGAGATATCCTGTACGAACAATGTGCTTCGTACAGCCTTCTTCTTTCTCTTCTTTGACATCATCATCAGTAGCAGCAGCGGCAGCAGCAGCATCATCATCATTATCGAGGCGGTCCACTACCATCATCATCACCGCCGCTGCCACCGCGTTGTCACTGTCATCACCATTCGTCATCAGAGAGCAACCTTCACGAGTTTTATCACCGCCTTTACAATTTCCGCTAGAGTCCCTACTGCTACCGCCACCCCCGAGAATACTAGCTTGATCATTTTTACAATCCCTTTGATGGGCTTGAATAGACGAGTGCTCCAATCCCAAATCATTCTCATCGTTTCCTCTCTCCGAATTATTGGGGGTGTATGTTTGATGATGCTGTTGATTATCACACTTTTTCCGCTGCTTTCTCTCTGCTTTGTCCTGATCTGATGATGATGACGAGGAGGATGTGAAAGAGAACCCCTTTGATTTCGATCTCCACGGCCCTAACAACTTTTTCATACTTAATCCTTTTGATTTTCTCAAATGTATAGCAGCAATCTTCCACAGTCCAGTGCTAACAACTTTTTATTATTATTATTATTGTATTTTGTGTGTCGTATAACTTTTTGCGTCACATAAATATTTTTCGACCACACTCATTTTTGATAGCTTTCAGTCAGTTATTTATTTTCTTTAATGTTCAAAGTATAGTCATATGGACTTTCCATAGAGGATATTTTTTCAGAAATTATTATTACTTTTTCCGCATTTTGCGTCGTCGTCATTTTAAAAGTGTATTTACTGGAAAAACATCCCACGCACAATCTATCAACAAAAGTAGTAGCAGCACCCTCCCACTAAGCAGTTTGTCAAATACATAATAAACTTCTTTTTTTATCATGAAATTCAGAGAAATGGCATAGTTCTCTTAAAAGCTTCTGTGTACTACTACTACTACTACTGCTGCTGCTTCTGTGCTCTGATTTACTTTTTGGTGTTGTAACGTCATTTCTTTAGAATTTTGCTTATGTGAGCATCCCCCGTCATCATACATCACAAGGCTTTGAATTTTAATGACATTTCTTTAAAAACGCCCAGAAAAAACAAGTAGAGTCAAATGCAATGTATAGTTTTTTTCTTTTGCAACATACTTTTCTGTACATTTACAACATAAAAACCTATATTGAAATTAGCATAATATGCCAATACACTACTTATTATTAGCGATATGGCTTAATGTGGTAGACGACGACGAGCTAAAAAAACCCACAAAATAAAAGATAAAAAGAATACATATATTCGTCTTAAAAACTTGGTTGTAGTGGTGACTTCAAAAATTGTACAGAGTATATAGCCGTGTGTGTGTATACCCACGAAAAATTACTATTTTCAACTTTCAACGAAACACAACAACAGCCCTATTATCATCATCATAATAATGGTAATGGTAGCAGCAGCGACAACAATAAACAAACAAGTATCACATCATCACCTCACCACACACAAAACATTTTCATCGTCATCATCAACATCAACATCCTTCGTCATCCTCCTCTACGGTCAACTTTTATATCCGTACATGGTTTTGTCTCTTACAGTTTCTCCCTACTTTTTTTTGCAGTTTGCACTCAATACACCAAAAAATATAAAAAGTAAATGAAGCAAAAAAAAGAAGAATGGAGATTGTGTGACTTTGTAAATTATTTTGTTTGTCGTTTATTGACAGTCACTCGTCAGTTTAGTACAACAACAGAGTACAGTAAAAAAAGAGACCGCCGCTGCCGCTCGAATGCAGTTTCTTGCATATTATAATAATATGGACATTTTCTTTTGTTAATACACTTAAATGTTTAAAGTAGTAAACGTTACAATTTTCAAGGCAACATTTGTAACAAATTGCGTATATACATAATATATGAAGGACATGTACAGTGCTTATATACTTTACTACTGCCAGAGCACCACCATCCCCACCACCACCAACAACATAAAAAACAACAACATCAACTTATTCTACAGAAAAAATAATACAGTAATATGAATCTCTCCCAAGTCACAATGTTTCCTTACATCTCAAACTATTTTTGCATATCTCTTCGCCACAATCTTTTGCTCTTTTTCTCTAAATATTATTATTTAAACGCTTCTCTTTTAAATGCAAATGTTTTTTTGTAGCTTTTTTTCTTGCTTGCTTGCTGCCTACGATTTACAAAACATTTAAAAAAATGTCCAACCTACATGAGTGCTTCACACTAGTAATTTAAACACAATAATATACACATAATATTCATCATCATGTCATTCTAAATGATAGCCAATAATAATAGTAGTAATACAAATAATAATATGTGACTCAAAAAGAAGGGGAAAAAATTGTTGTTACAAACGCCTTTTTTAATTTTTCATTGATTAGTTATTGATGTAGTCAGAGTGAATAGTAATACTTAGGACGACGACAGGCAAAATGAACTCACAATTTAACAGTAATAAAATGCCAAATTAGCTTAAACATTTTTAAGCGTTTTTTTGCATATGTAATCAGATTTGTACTTGAATTAAAAGGGAAATGCATCTCTTGAAATAATGGTAATAATAATAATAAGCATAAAGAGCTCTCTTTGTCTCTCTCTCTCTCTCTGCATGCAACCTTCCTTCCATTTTTATTATTATTATTATTAACACTACTACTTTATCAATGGCAGGAGCAGGGCCTATAGCAGTTAAGGTAACCCCAAAAAATAAACATACATACATTTCAACTTTACTCTATTATTTTTCTTACTGTGAGTAACATTGTGTGTGTGTTTGTATAAGCGCTTGACTCCACTCGACAACGACAACAAAAGTTTATAAGAAAAAGGTGAGGTAAAGCAAGAAAATGTTTAACTTGACTTTGTTCAATGTTACAAAAAAAAGTGACATGCTACTTGCTAGTAATCAAGTAGTAGTCGTGTAGTTTGCTAGGCAATGATGAAATGAAGAATTCCTTGAAATAAAAAAATGTTTCCAAGTGCAGAGCAGAGAATAATATATAACATCATATAGCTTTTGCAGAATTTTTTTTCTTTGTTGTCTGCCAGTTTGTCTATATGATGCATGTGTGACCATAATATTTTTTTATTGCTGAAAAAAATAAATGCTCTCAAAATGTTGGATACTCCAAACTACCTTGCTACTTTGTTAATTATACGTAAAGAGCCATATAAAAGCCAGCCTCTTTAATAAGCTTGTTATTTATATATTTTTTAAAGAAAAAGCTAAATGAGATCTGTGAGAATATTATGCAGATATTCATAATAATAATAACATATTGTGCGTTCACTGAGCTACACTTGAGAAAAAAATATTCCCATGAATATTCCGTGCTTCATTTATTCCAGAAAAAATTATGATACATTCACGGTGATAATATGGAAATATTATCATTAAGAATAAGAGAGAGAAAAAATTACAAGTCACGCAATTACAATAACAGAAAAGAAAAAATTGCTCCAAAACAATTGAAATGCGAGCACCATTGCATTAACAAACGCTACCTGGTTATCTGCATCCTGTTTACAAAAGTTGGTTGGTACTACAAAAAATGTATATAAATCTAGGCAACTTGTGTATTTCAACTTGTTTCGCAATATCATGCATCCCTTTTTACGTTTAGCCTTACAGGATGATCATTAATTTTTAATAAAAATAAATAAATTCCTATTATAATGATTAGTTAGTTTTAATGAATGCATGAATATAAGTTCTTTAGAAAAAAATTCCAGTAAAAGCCCACAACTTTTTTTAAAAACAAATTACCTACAAATATAAGTTGCTTCGAGTATGAGAGTCTTGTATAAACCGCAAAAACCAGTCACACGGAAAAAATAATTTAAAACGCCGGAAATGCTTATTACTGCAAAGTAATGTGTGTGACGATGACGATGTGTGTACTTACGTCGTAGTATAGGCATATTCATCATTCATTCAGATAGTTTTTTCTTTGTAATTTTCAATATCTGATGAAATTATTAGGTTAACAGGCCGAAATATATGATGATGAAGAAGAAAAAAAGAGATGGTATGTAACAATCTATAAATACACAAATTTGTTCGACAAAAATATAACATTTCTTCTTCTTTTTTTTCTCAGAAATTCTCATTCATACTATTTATAACACAAATTCCTACCTCTGCTGTAATATTAAGTTAAAAATAATTTTTTTTGCACTTTTTATTTTTAATTCAAACAAATCATATTATATATTTAGGAACACACACGTTAATATTTTTTTGTGAGTTGTGTCATGTCCTCGTCGGAGGTTACAGACGTCAATCCCTCTTTACTAATTTTTTTCTTGCTAATATCATCGTCAATCTCACATAGTCACTCACTGCAGAGAGCAGAGTCACTTTATAGTCAAGCAATATGAGAGTATACATTTTTTTCGCTCTTGGTTTCTTCACCCACACATTTGCAATATTTTGGTAATTTTGGCAAATTCTAATAAAAACTTGTATTCTGACTTGAATATGAATATAGGTATGTATGTATATCTGTTTTGTGTACAAAAGCTTGTTCTTCTTGGGTGATTCAACTAATGTATAATATATGCCTATAATGACATGCTGCTGCTTCTCAAGCAAAAAATATATATTTTGGTAATTTTGGCAAATTCTAATAAAAACTTGTATTCTGACTTGAATATGAATATAGGTATGTATGTATATCTGTTTTGTGTACAAACGCTTGTTTTTCTTGGGTGATTCAACTAATGTATAATATATGCCTATAATGACATGCTGCTGCTTCTCAAGCAAAAAATATGTATAGGGCTTGACTTGACTTGCTTTGTATAACGAACATCGTCGTTGTCGTTGTGTTGATGTGGATATTTTGTGTGTGTGTCGCATAATATTATGTCGTTGCTGCTGACTAACTTGACTAGAATCTCAAGAAATCAGCAAACACACACAACAACATCATCATCATCGACACGAGAGAATTTGATTACTTAAATCAATCCAATTTTCACATCGTCGTTGTCGTCGCGTGTGTATATAGAAAATGGGGTCCGTTAAAAATAATATGCTTTTAGCTTATTTTCTCATTCATGCATAGTTTTGTACACGTTTTCTTTTTCTTTTTTGGAATTCACTCACTCAGCTCTAACTTTTGAATTTAGTGAAAGCTTTTTTGATAGTGGTGGTGGTGGTGGAACTAAAAATATCGGCGCAGCAACAGCAAAAAACTTTTTTCCTTTAAAATGGATCACTTCTCTTAAATTGAATAGTTTTTTCTCCAACTTCTCTGCTCTCCGCTTTGAATCTTACATTAACATGTGTAAAGACTTTATGGAGAAGAAAAACGAAAAAGTTGCGGAATCAAAAGGGAGAAAAAAATTCTTTCCTTTTCCCGATTGTGATCCGAAGAAAACGGCATGTATTTTTTTGCTGCCTAGATGTAGGTATACATGTTGTAAGATTTGTATCCGTTTTCCCCCTTTTATTTATGCACGATTTTTGAGCGTGCTTACATTTACTCAGCAAATCACAATGAATCAGTTCACTGATTGAATGACACTAAGTAAAAAATGTAACGCTAAAAAAATCGCCCCTTTAGAAAAAGCTGGTGCATGCATAAATACAAAAAAGGAAACAGGTCAAAAGAACTACTTGATGGAAAATTGTAACTTTTCGAAAATTAAAAAAAGTTGGACTACCATGCCATCCAAAAATGTACCCCTAAAATTGTAGCGGAAAACATTTAAATTGATGTTTTGTGTTGCAAATATTCATAACTGATGATATCTAGTAAGCGAAGGTAACGCGGTTGATGATTTGTGCTTGTGTGATGTTGAAGTGATGATGAAATCCGTAAAAAATAAATTTTCTTCAAATTCTACCAACACTAAAATATTAATTTTTTTTGCACTTTTACACTTTTTCTTAGAACAGTTTGAAGAAGAGCACATAAAAGCTGGACAGAGAATGAAAATGTGCATTTTCAGTCAGATCAGCAGTCAGATGAAAACTGAAGATAAATACGGTGAAATAGATAACAACACTTTATTCTGCTACAAAACCGCAGATAATTTATGGCAATACACCAAACAACACTACAAAATGATCAATGAATGCGTTTACTTATATATTTCTTTCCCTCAGCTCGTATAGCAGACAAATAAAACGCACATTTTCCAAACACGTCCAAAAAAAGTTAAGAAAAGCAAGATATTTACATGTTTTATGTGCAGAGATATACATAATACATATTAGAACATCACATGTTTACTCCGAGGTGAAGGAGGAGGAAACCAAAAACCAAGAAGCAGCAAAAGGATGAAAGTCATCAAAAAAATCTTATTTCAAAAAAAAAAATTTTTGACATAAACTAACATCTCTTCTCTAATTCTTGTTTAGCGAATGGAAGCACAGAGAAAAAGAAGGCATTACTATCATCATCATGATCATGATCATCATCGCGCAAAGATCAACAACAACTGACACATAAAAACCATTTTATAATCATATTGGCTTCACCAAGCAAGCACATGTTTTTGCCATCTAGTACACAACACAGCAGCAGTATACATATTATTATTTATACGTACTACTTACATTACTAGTAAAATAGGGAAACAAGAGCTTCTCTTCTGCTGCACACTGATCCGACCAGAGAGAAGAGATTTAAGAACTCTGAATAAGTCCTATTCATTCCAAATAATATATTTTGTACTTGTACTTGTAGTAGTGTAATTCTTGTCTTATTTACCGAGCTTTATGACATGACCAGCAAGAAAAAAATGCAAAGAAAATTACCCGCAATATAAACGATAGTATTACTTTTACGGTTATACCAACAGTCAGAAGTAGGAGAAGAAGACCTCTAAACTAAAAAGCAGCAAACATTGGCGACACAAAATCCTCGGTTTTCCACTCTTTGCTATCCTCATCATCATCATCATCATCATCTTTGTATCATGATCCTCTCCTCTGATCATCATCGTCAACAACAACATCGTTGTCGACTCTCGAATGACCCAATAAACTGACAATATTATTTGTGCATTTCTCCGTAATAAATCCGGTATAGTGGGAAACGGGGTGTGTGGTTATGGTGCACTACTACATCACAGCACACATTCGTTTATTTTACAGTCGTATGGTATAAAAAACAGTAGTAGTAGTAGGAGCAGCAGTGGACCAGATCATATGCCAAAAAATCTATAAACATTACTATGCTGACTCAGAAAAATCACAGAGAAACAATTTTCCATTCTCCGAGAGAAAAATAACACGAAAAAATTTCCTATGGTGACTGATCTAAACGTCACATTTACTTAGCACCACATGATAGTTAAGTTTCTCGTTCTCATCTCAAACCATGTTCTATGTTGCAGGGAGTTTATTTTCGAACAAAGTTTAAATCGATTCATCGCAAAAAAATTTCGTGGATACTATATTATATACATATACAATCTCAAGTCCCTTTCTCCTCCACACACAAAAAAAACTATCATGAAAAATTTTGTTGGGGATATTTTTGGACCCAATGACGTTAACAAAAAGATACGAGGCATTACATGATTTGCATGGCACAGTGCAGCGAATAATTACATTTTCCAAAAAGCAAAGATCCAGAAAATGCACTTTTTTGACGAGATAAATTTGACAAGTCAAATTATCCTGATTCGCAACTCCCTCAAGTAAACTTTTTCTCGTCTCCTTTTCAGCCCAAATGTTTTTTTAAACTTAATTATAATTATAATATTACTTATGGCAAATCTCCGTGACCATGCCTTATAACTAATACACTTTATGGCCGTTGATGAGCAGTGCCACTTTCCACCAGAAATACTTTTTCATGGAAATATTTTACAGTGGAAATTCTCACTTGCAGTACTCAGAAATTTAATACACAAGTACGCAAAGTCAGTTTGCAGCTTACATGATAAAAATCAAGCACCAAACTACGAGTTGAGGATCTTATCTGTGTACACGAGAAAATTCGTATGATACAAAATATTTTAAAGCGACTTGGAACTTTCAACGTGTTATTAGTTTTAGGTTTTCTTATTCTTATTACAATTTCATTGAAATTGAATTTTTTTGAACATCCAAAATAATATTATTATGGTTTTCCAATAAAAACATGAATTGTAGGAGTCAATAAATATTTATTTTTCTCGTTTCGTTTTTTTTACAAATAGAATATAACAGCCGTAGTGCTTGATTAGGAAGGAAATCTGTAGCACGTATTTGTTGAAGAAAGCACCTTGACAAACAGCCAATACAAATTGCCTTGTGCTGAGACCAAGCTGAAGCGCACTAAACTATAAAACCAAACAAAGCCTCGTCGTCAACATCATGATTTCTCACCCTAAATCTAATGTCAGGACAGGAGACTAGACGACGACATGACATATACCAATACCACATTGAAAATAAACTAAGCACACTCAACTTTTCATCAAAAAAATACCATTAAAAACTCATATGACGAGAAGGACAATGCAAAAAAAAAACACCAACGTGTGCCTTACATATTACAACTAATGAACTCATTCATCTTTTAATATTTTTTTGTTTCCATTCCAAACACAATATTTTTTTTATCGTCACCCCCACATCATAATGATCTTGTCTATCGTCATACTATTATTCGTCATCATCATCCACCCAAAAAACACGTCATGTGTTGCACGCGTCGACATCAAAGGAAGGAAAACACTACGCGTTTTATTTTTTTGCTTTAAAAAAATGTATCTAATAATAATAATAGCCTTTGCCATTTATCTCTTTCTCTCAACTTTTATTCTCGTAAGAATGGTAAGTAATCGTAATTACTCTATTTTCTAGAATTTTCCACACTGCTTCTTAAAAACAAACTTGGAGAAAATCGTGACAGCTGACGACGAGAAAATGGAGATGATGATCACTGAACGACGAAAAGAAGAAGAATAGGAGCATTAACAACAGTCGCTCTCTGCTGACATGAGGCTGCATATATACGATGATCATGAATCATGATCCTCTTTTCTACGCAAATCTACAAAAGCAGCGGAAGCAAAAGAATGGATGAATAAACTCTCACTACCATCATCATCACCGTCATCCTCGTTTCATCATATTATCTTCTCTTCCACATCATCAGAGAGTAAACACAAGAAAGATAAGAAATTGAGGAAACTTGAATCCCTTTATTTTTGCAAATCTCACCATATGGATGACTACTATTGTATGACGACTCGACTCAAGAAAATTTGATATCATTGAGTACGGCGGATCTTCCTTTTGCTTGTCTCATTTTTTTAGGCAGCACGCTGACTTGACTCTCTTATGTCGCTATTCTTCTTTTTTTCTCATTTCCTTTAACCAAACTCTGCTACTGCTCATGCTGCTCTCTTTTAAACTTACACTTCCTTTTCCTCTTTCCTCCACTCACAAGCCAAAATGTCAAGTAAACTTTTTTATTTATTTTTGCAAACATGTTCAAATGTTGAAAAAGGCATTTCTCCACACAAAACATGGTGTACTCAAACTCAAATCCACATCCCATCACACACAGTCGTCGTCCTCCTCGTCAGCATAAAGAAAATAAGAATATTGAGCAGAGTTGAATAGAGAGCGCAGCAGTTGTGTTTGTGTGGTTTGCTCTCTCCTTCTTCTTCCACTAACTAACCAAGCACGACTTTTTTTGTAATTCAACAAGGAGCACAAAAAAAAATTCTCATAAGACGCTCTTTTCTCTCTGGATTTATTATTGAAGAAAAAAAACATAAGATGAAATATTTCATGATGAACAATCTTGTTTAGGCACACAATAAGCGTGCATGACACTCATTATTCATCTATTGTGTATGCCTATAACAAGGATATATACACTTATCTGACTTTATTTTTTCGTCTTCCTTTGAAATTTGAATATCTCGTTTTTCATATTATTTGTTTAACTAATTTTTTTTGCTTTCTTTGGCTTTGCTTGAGAGAGAGAGAGTTTGAGATTGCACATAAAAACATATTATTTTTTTTTAAACAGATTTTCTTTACTGAAAAAATAATCCATCTTGACAGTAAATCCGATATGTTTTAAGTAAAAAAAGAAGCTCGCTGCCAAATTTAATAAAATTCCATAATAAATTTTTTTTTTGAAATAATATTCATTTCAATCTTATAAAATATTATGATCCATTTATACTTTTGCTCGTGTAATATTGAAATATACTGACGTTCGTTCATAAAACAATGTGTGTGTACTACTTACATTACATACGTGTGTGTGAAGATGTCCTACTATTTAAAAAAAATCTTCTTCTCGCGACAGCGATGTTTATAGACCAACTCCTACATTTTTTAATGAATTCGTCTCGCACAAAAAAATCTCACTGTCTTCTATGTACACTTCCACCCACATACATATTTATTATGCATAACATAATATATTATTAACTTTCAATACGATATATATGCATGCCTAAATACTAGTTTTAATTAATTAAAATTAGGAAATTGGAATATTGAGAAAATCCGTGTAATTTATGTTGAGAGTAAAAAAAAATGATTTTGCGGTTTAAATATCAAACTCGACTAAAAAATTTAACTGATTTTTATTTATTGATGCCATTTCACTGTGAAAATATTTAATACTGAGCACTTTGGTTAAATTCCACAAAAATGTCACAATAGAACAATATAAATACCAAGCAATGCTTAACCTATATTTTCAAATGACGATGATAATGATGACGTAAGTTTATTAAAATGGAAAATATTTTTAAAAAATATAAAAGCTTGGTTGTTCATTAAATATATATAAATACCTGGAAATGGTAATGAATATAACATCTCTTTATGTTGAAGTCTGATTGTGTAAGAGCTTTAATTATTATCCATTGTATTATTTTTTTCACTCCGTCCTGGTATCTCACACGGCTTATTATTTTATCTTTTTTTTTATTTTGAGTTGAGTTCAAACTAGGATCGCGGTGACTCAATACTAAATTCCCACTTTTTTCTCTCACATTTTACAGGAAACCACTTCCAAACAACGAGTTGAATTAAAACGTTTTCACTAGAAAATTTCTCGAAAAAAATCTGATAAAACGGTTGAATGCTCACAACAATGTTACGTACATGTCCAAGTTCAACCGTCCTTTCAACTTTGCAACAAAAAAATGCTTAAATCGGGTTTACGTACACATTCTCCATTTCTAAATACACAAGCACGTAGCAGATGAGCAGAGAAATATCTATCCAATTTATTTTTGTCACGTTTTAAAATTGTGATTGAAAACAAAGCTGTGAAATATATATGTACAGATACAGATCCATATGCGTATATATTTGGATGGATGGATGGATGGATACAAGCACTAATTAAACTCCCATAAATCCAAATTATCTCAATTACTCTTTGTACTGGAATGAGCTGGCCACTTTTGCCCTTTTTCA
>JAHZNC010002682.1:0-13922 GCA_027744095.1 Zhuqinia jingwanae | reverse complement strand
TATATGTTGAAATCACAATTAGTTAATTGTAGTTAACTAACTATAACTAACTTAGTAGTCGAAACACTGCAGTTAGTAGTGAAAACAGTTCATAACTATTGCTTTACTTAGGTTTATTTTGCATGGATCGAAAACTTTTGATTAAAAATGGATTTAAAGAAGTGTGGGTCCCAATTCTTTTATTATCCCTGCTGTGATTCTACTGATGACGTAATCTTTGTTTCTATACAAATCTAATACCTCTGAGGCCATGACAAAAACATACTACACCCAATTTGCAAATGCACATTATGTTAATTAAAATCGCGTGATGTATTCGTATGTATCTCTGGAGAAAAAATCAAAATGTTGTTTGTAAAATGACGTCTCAAGTCATACACATACAAACATCCATGACAGATACATGACTTGATTGACAATAGTCATTGTTTTGTTCAAAGGCTTATCTATATGATTATTTCTCCAGTCCGCATAGTTGAAGTAGCCTGTCTCGTCGATTGCTATTAAATCAAGTCATTCAAACCATGTAGATTTATTTGTAATCATTAATCATAGTCGTCATAACAATGAAGCATTTGAAGTTTAGTTTCCATAGTATTTACACGGAAAAATTATATGCAAATTATTAAGATACACGTGTGTGATTAGTAAATGAATTACTTTTATTTTTTGCTTCCGTCAATCAAATTTGTTGTAGTTGTGTTAACTATGTAGCTCTTAATTAGTTTATTTCTTGTTGGCAAGTTGTACTTTAAGATCATTGGCGAGGACAATGAGGCCATCAATGAACTCAAGAGCAGAGGGAATGATTTGTTCTGGGGGGAGAACGAAACCGTATCTTCCAGTATCACGGAGTTCGAAAGTGTAGGAAAGAGTAGTGTCATGAACACCCCTAAAATACATTAGACATTGCTTATTAGTGGGGTCGGTGTCTATTTTTTTTAAACGTTTTATAAAACCGTTATAAATGCTTCTTACTTAGCCCAGTCGACGGAAGCTCCAGATGCGACGTACAGAATTTCGACAATGTTTCCAGTCTCGAATTTGGTTCCGTACCTTTTAGCAAAAGCAGACTCGACCAATTGACCAACCCTGATGCACAAGAATGATATGGTCTGTTATTTTCCATTCATAAAACACTAGGATAAAACTCACAAAATTGTGTTTGCTCATACCTCATGTGGTTGTTGTGATCGGGGATGCGTGGGTTTCCATCAACGTTGGTTCCGAATGCTGAAAAATTTCACCATATAGTTTATTAGTTTCAAAACAAACTCAAAACCCGGAACATTCGTACAAAACTGGTAGTATATTATGAAATGCAATAATAATATTTACTTACGGATGAGGATCAATTGACTGTAACTGTGCAGACTCAAGTAAGCAACAGAACGGCTTTGAATGGTAGAGTAGTACTCAGAGAGAGACTTGGCTTCAGATTCAGAGAAAGCATTAACTCCTCTGTAGGTTTCCGAAGTGCAAATGGCACTGGCACCACCGGCTGTTTAAAGAAAATCATTAACTCAGTTGTTTAATAATAATAATCTTTTGTGGAAACTAATCACCTAAATCTGAGTACTTACTATTCCACATAAATCCAAAGTTGCGGTTAGGATCAGCACCACGGCAAAAGGCACCAGCGTAGTTGGAGCGTGTCTTTCTCCACATCTGCAAAGGAACAGTACATATTTTTAATTCTGTATTGATTACTTAGAACGCTTATGGAATTGCTACTTTTGTTTCTGTATGTATAACCTACTCTGTCAGTGTTCCTTGTGTATTCATATCTGAAACAATCCACCAAGATAATTTGATTAACTTGCTATATAACACTAAATTTTCACTTAAAAAACAGTACTTGCGTTAAAGCTATCAAATACTATCAAGTACCCACCCGTCAGGGTTGAGGACTGGAGCAACGTGGAAGTCGAAAGTGTTCAACAGACTTCTGACACCGGTTGTTTCTCCATTCAAAAGCTCGTTGATGATGTATGTTGCGACGGCATTGGTAATCCATCTAAAAAATGAAAAGGAAAAAAGATGTAAAGTGGTTTTGTAACACAACGGCCGTAATTTTTCATACTATTTTGTTTAATTTGTAAGTGTGCACTCACTCTCTAGCGTGGATATCTGGATAAAAAGAAAGTTTAATAAAAAGATTAAAAATATGCTCTCACCTTGCAGTAAAAATTATTTCACAGTATTATGTATATTATTGTATTTACTGGCATCCAAGAAGATAATTGGGCGTTGTCCATTTCCACCAGTGGAGATCTTGATAACCTTCAAGTCCCTTCCCTCGAAAGATTTACCTGAGTTAACAACATGATATTTTGTTTAAAATTGATATGTCAACTTTTCAACACATTATGGCACTGTCATGTTTAGTATGAGCGATTATCTTGGGAATATTAGTTGCTACATAAAATACAAATGCATAATCTCATTGCTACATTGTTTGCTTACCGTAAGTTTCAAGAGAAGCAATAGTGGGGTGAAGTGCGACTTGCTCATCCAAAAATTCCAAAATCTATAAATTTGTAAAATGACATGTGTGATTGATATCAAGTCTTTTTATAGATTTTGTGTCACTCATATTTGCTTTGATGTTTAAAATTGTACAAACTTACAGCTGCATAATTGTAGTAAGCATTCCATGACAGTCTTGGGGCTTTGGCGAGGACGGCAGCACTGGCGGCCTCTTCTTCGTCGATGAGCCTTTAAAATTTCGACAAGGTACATAATATATTAAAATACAGATAAGCAATTTAAGGATAAAAGAAATTTGAATTACAACTTACTTTTGGACATCCTCAATGAAAGCTTCTTGAACGGTCAAGGTAGTAGACTGAAGTCCAGAAATGATTTGATGTTGAAGATGGGGAGGGATCATGATGTCAACTGCACGACCAACCTTGCCAACTCGTTTCCAGTAGGAAATCTGGAAAACAAACATTAACATTGAGATTAAGTATTGAGACAATAAATAATACATAAAATCAGAAGAAAGTAAAAAGTATTTTATTCTACTAGCGTATTACCCCAGGAAATTGTTCTTCCAAACTGGAAAGTACTTCGACTTCAGCTTCCGTTTGGGGAACAAAGCGGAAAACCTTGTAGTTGTCATATTTGACTTTAGTCTGAAGAAGTGGGATGGCACTGATGCCAACCACCAAAAGTGAAATCAAAATCAAACCCCTCATTTTGCTTACGATTTTCCAGGACACCTTTCCAACCAAACTTACACCAGATAATAAAGTTTAAAATGGAAAATGGGCAACATTTTATAACATCCTCACTAACGAGTTGTTAGGTACATAACATATAAATTGTTGAACGATACTTTATTAGTATGAATTACAACATTTTCCTTGCTTGACAATTCATTGTTATTAAAATAGTTATATTCTCTCATCAATGAATTAGAATTGATTTGATATGATTCAGTCAGGGTCAGCGCCTTTGAGAAAACCAGTCATAAACCAATGCCCGATTTCATTGTGTCTGCCTCAATTGTTCCATTCACGCCACCGAATTCGCGAGCCACGAGGATCATTCATTATTATTATTATCAATACCTGGTTGTTACTTAATTAATGATGATAATATTATAAGCATAATCATTGACTTGCTGACGACGCGTGAAATAATAAAATTATCAGACTGGCACTTGATTGTGAAATCATGTGCACTGAAAATACAAAAGTCAATGCATGATGTTTGCTGTGCTTGTGCTGATTGATTTGATTAAGATTTCAAATTTTATCGTGATGCGGTCTGACCAATGGCAATCAAAATGTATTTTGTACTGTTATAAAAAAAACCAAATAAAATTGTTTAGTATCAAATCGGTTTGTATATATTAATATTGAAATCGGGATTCCCAATGTGATAGCTTTATATGATTTAAAACATATTTTCCTGATGTGGAATTTGTTGTTTGTTCTGTTTTTGTCACTGACGTACGTACCTATCTATTTTATTCATAATATATTATTGTAAGATAAGATAAGATAATTATATATGTAACTATAAATCCAATAATAATAATAAATGTAAAATATGGTCACTGTTGTAGTCTATTTAATGGACAACTAACTAAGGATACCAGTTAAGCATAGGTGTATGCAGATTGAAGTTTTTATTATTAAATATGTGATATGTATACACTATAGATGTTGTCAATTGTCAATGACAACACCAAAATATACGTGACAACTTGTTGTGTATATTTTAACATTTCCTGCTAACCGAACGTCTGCGTACTATCTATTTTGCGATTCAGAGATTTGAAATATTTTTTTATCCAAACCATGTCCACTAATATCGTTGTTGCTGGATTTTATGCATACCTGCAAAAAATAAATTAAAAAATAAGTGTAGACTTTCGGTAATGTAGTAGTACATGTATTCAATTAATGTAATATAATAACATGCACTAATAACATCATGCACAATATGAGATGCTTTATGTCACTCATACAACGCACGCACACGCTTGTCTCAACAACACCCCAAATTGTAACACCTTCCTCTTTGTTTACCGCGCGAATGAAGCAGGTACAAGGCGGTATTGCAGTGAGTTTGTTGCTGATTTGTTGACAAATACTTTTTAGAGCAGACAGTGCAGAGAGTAGTCCGTTGCTTTGTTTTCATCTCCGCTGTTCACAAACTTGTGCCATTGACATTCATATTTTCAGATCAAACTTTTGTTTTAGAAATGCAGTTTTCGTGATAACAAATTAATTACGGAATGGCCATAAAAATTAGTGCTATAACTTATTATTAATGTTTAAAGTTGAGACGTTTACTACAATCAACCAGCATTAAATATATTTTTTACTAACATTAGTTAGCAATAATAACAATAGACAATAACAGCTGCAGCTACATTCCATTCAAGTGTTAATAATTATATTAATTAGTGTGTAAAGTTTCGACGCAGTCGGGGAGAATGAGTAGGAGTGAATTTCGAAATGAGTTTAATAATACAACATTGTCTGATACATCTACAATTATAGCAGGTCATGGTGGTGGTCACGTGAATCCTATGCGTCATGTTTATTCATCTACACCATCGTCTCCGCTAAGTAGCACACAAATGGTTAATAGTTCAATGGACATAAGATCTCAAAAGGCAAACATGATGTTACCAGTAGGATCATTAGCTAATGAGGCGGATGAACTTGATCAGTCAAAAGTGTTTGGTGTTGTAGGAAGGCGTGCTCATGTCACTGTTAGAGATCGTTACAATTATAATTCCACCACATCCAACAACACTCTGCCCCTATCACCCATCATTCCAGCTTCCACTGTTCGGAGCACAGTGCAACTTACAGAACCTCGAGCGTTCCGGAAATGTTTTCCAGCAGATGCAAGTGGAGGAGAGAAGAGTGATGATGGAACGACATCATCAGGTGTTTCCAGTTTAAATTCGAGAAGTTGTTTTCCTTATCCGAGAGCTTCAGCATTTGAAGGATGTGAAAGTGATCCAGGTGAAATTCTTTGCCAGTCTTTGCAAGTTATGGAAATGTTTAGGAATTTGGAAAGTGAAACGCAGCGATTGTACGGAACGAAGAAGAAAAAGGAAAAGCCAGATGAAGTAGTCACACCGTATGATTTCGAACCGGTACTTGATAAATAACAAAAATCGTAATTATTATTTTTCACATTTAAGCTAAGCATAAAATTGTATGCATCTTGCAATATAATTTAATTGATTTTTTAGGATACTTTCCTCAACGTGAATTCTGAGGCTGCCAATCATGCTCTTCACCTTATTTTCAGTACGATTGATGAGAAGGAAGCTGAACAACGATTTAGAGATTGCTGGCCGATTTATGAAAAGAAACTGGAGGGGGCTTTCAGGAGAGTGGCATTGGATTGGATAAGACAACTCGTTTCAGTTAGTGTGCAATACTAATTTAAATAAATAATGTTTGTTTTAAAACCATAATTTTCTGAAAATTGGTTGATTTTTAGGAATACCCAGAATTTTTCATAGACTTGCGTGCAGAGGCCATAGGAGGTTTACTTGTTAACCCGGGTGGTGATCGATTTATTGAATTGATGCGTCAGTTGTGTCGACTAGCAATGTTTATCCTTGCAGATACACAAAAAGGTAGTAAGTTATAACTTAATTAATTTTCATTTTTTTCTGCCAGCAAATTGTACTAATTTGTACTTTTTATTACATATTTTTCAGAGGAGATTCAGCAGCAGGTCTTATTGCCTCCAGCTCCAACCAGTGATCCTGAAATTATCAACCGCCAATTGCATGTCCTGGAATCAAGAGCTCAAAAGAATGCCGAGTTGAGTGTTCATATTTACAAACAGGTGTTGAGGAACGATATAACCTTTTCGTCTCGCGTACGGTAAGTTTGTCTAAACATTACTACGGACAAATCATTTTTATTTCACGTTCCATGCAGTTTCCTTACATTTTCCGTTTTAAAATATGACAGACAAGCGGACGCGGCGATTCAACTGCTTTATAATATACATGATGCTCAAAGTGAAAAATTAGCCAGTTACATAAAGAACTATCCAGATTGGTTTGGTAATCCAACTGAAGAAGAGCTTATGGAGCGAGAAAATTATATTTCAACTCTCATGCTTCGTGATATTTTGGATGAGGGAAGTTATAAAGATGTTCTTCGTGACAGTAAGTTCTTAATTGTAATAAAGTTGTAGATTTAAATGAAGATGCTTTCATAACTTGACTTTTAAAATTAATAACTTTTCTAATAATTATTTTAATTTTAAGGCTTGCAAGAAACTTTGAAAAAGCGTTCAGAAGATACATATACATCAGTATCGCTAATGCAAGATGTAATGGAGGATTATGACAACGTGTGGTACATTTTGGACATGGATAAATCTAATCCTTCCATTTTAAATTGCGATGAAATAATACCCCATCAGGTATTTAAGAAGCTAATTTTTACAATTTTTATAAACGTCGTGTACCAGTAAAAAAGTTTTTATTGCAGTTTGATTGCTATTGCATTGCTAATGGTCGTTAACTCTTTCCGTTTCAGCTGCGAAATGCGTCAGGAGTTCCTTGTTTGAATCATTTTATACAATCTTTAGCTGCCAAAGTGGACAACCTTCTCTCCAATGAATACTTAAGTAGTGAAACATCTGATGATTTATTGCAAGACTTGGAAGCAGTTTCTCGTCGATTCTATTTTCTAGAAATGATGAAAGATAGAGTGGATAAGCTCGCTCCTTCTCACCCAAGGGTGTTTGGGGAAAAGGCAATTCAGCGTAATAAAATGAGGAAGCTTCGAATGAATAATTACGATTGGAGCTTGTTGTCCCATGTAAAAGACAGTGGTATCAGTCATCTTTTGGATATGACCCCACTTCGCATGTATGATATAAATCGGTCATCTGGTCGAACTCCCGGAATCAATAATTTCCTTGATTCATCATCCAGTAGTTCTTCAGGTATTAAAATTTAATCTCGTATCGTGATCGCTTTAGCTTATCGCAACTTTTTCTTATCAATCATTTTACTTATTCAATAGGTGAACACCAAATATCTCTTGTGAGGAAAAGAAATAGTTTAGTAGCAAAGAAAGGTAATGTAATAAGGAGAATTAATCTTCAACGAAGTATATCGGATCAATCTTCCAAGTTAACCAAATGTCCACCCAACGGCGACACAACTGATGGGACGCTACATGATTTAAGGAAAAAATATGTGTCAGACAACATTGACGCCACACCTCTATCTGCACAGAGCCAATTAGACGATATGAGCATCGAAAGTACATCGCTGCTAAGTGACTCTTCATTAGCCACGCCAGCTTCCGCAGTGTCTTCTATTTCCTTCAGAATGAAAAAGTCCGTCTCGTTTGGCGACACACCTACCACCTCTTCGTTCATGTCAGTGATCACTTCTCGTCATCGTAGAAGCAGCCGATTTTCAACAGTTAGTGCAATCAGCGGTGGAACACCAGAGACACCAGAGATGAGTTTGCTCGAAGGGGAATCACCTATTACTGGTGGGGAAAGTAGGGATACGTCTAGATTATCTGTTGCGAACAGATCCAGCACTCCACTGGTGTTAGACTCGTCTACCCAAGAGAGACTTAATAAACTACTTGAGTCTGTGGTTTCCAGCAGTCATATTCGTAGACCATCTCTGTCACCAATTGCTTGTTCAGAAGTGGATACCGAGACCAGCGACAGCACACAGATTGATATTTCACCAACGAGTTGTAGTAAAAAACCAGACGACAACTTATGTCAGCAACATGATATGGAACTTATGATGGGAGATCTTTCCATTATAGATGAGCTGGAAGGAATTAAAGGCATAATGGAAACAAGTTATGTTGAGATGTCCCGCAACAGTGATAGTGATGATATGTAAATGAAGAAAAAAAAACTAATTTATAAAGAATGTACAGTACAAAAATACGCTTGCACCGACCGGATCTAGATCTCCATCTTATACCTTAGCCGTAAAAGTCCAATTACTTTTGTATAGCTATAGCATCGAACTGAAGTCGAAAACCCCTAAAATAACTAGGTAGTTAGCATTTATGTATGTGCCGAGACCGAGAACGTATTTTTATGGACGGTAATACAGTTGAAGTACTTATGTACATAATATGTTGTTGATGCGTTTTATCTTAATAAGTTTATATTATTTTTTATTTACTTCGGATCTCGTATTGAACATACTACTCCATGTGCCTATGTAATTTTTATTATCTAATTACATCTTGTATCTATCAAATTAATTTATGACATTGTGGCTTTTGTTTGATATTAATTTATGTTTAAATAGAATATTTTCAATTTTCTAGTAATAACAACGAATGATCATGTGGTGCATAATTGGGGTTACGTTGCATTTTACTTTACTTTATTATTTTTATTACGTATCATAATAATGCGTGTAACACACATTGTATATGTACATAAATTGTAATCATAATAATTAGCCTTGTCGTAATTATCAGCATCACACAATGGTATTCGTCTTGCTTCAATACACCGAAAGAATAAGACCTCCATGACTACACAATTAGATTATTCTTTGCTGTTGGGGTATTGGAATGTTTAACATGAACTGTACATAAAATTTAAGATTAAAAGAAACTTACCAAGTTGAATTTTGATGGGAATTTTACGATCTCCTAAGGCCGCAGGAAATTACCATTTGCCATTTACGGTCTCTTTCCTGGCTAGTAGCGCGGAGCTGCATATATTAAATGGGTAATCTTCAGAGAAGTGAAATTGACATCAACTGGTCACTACTACTACTACATGCAACGCACGTGCATCAAGAAAAGATCAGTAATAAACTAAACGGGTTGAATAAAAACTCAAGTTGCATTCACGTAGATAGAGCGTCATTTACCTTATAGTTTCCTTAAAATTTGTGGACTGTTTTTTTGTTAATAAATCTGGCAATCAAAATTCTAAACAGCACACCAGCTCCGCTCTACGTATATGTATACCTACTTCCCCATCAACGACGTCTTAAAATGCCCCTTCAGCTTTTGACCCCTCTCGGGCACATTGAAATAACCTAGGTATTTGATATTGCTATATGATAGTGCCCCCAAAAATCCCACAGAAGAAAATTATCATACGCTGAGCCAGAAAATCAGCTTCAGATTAACTTTCACGCATAATCTGATTGCGTGTCAAATTTTTTGGAGCTAGATTTGACTGATAATGTTATAAATTCTGGAAAAGTCCTTGCCTGAGCTATAACTAGAAAATCCAGCATTCTTAAACATCCACGAAGATGTGTCCAACGGTCAACAGGATGGATTTGGATTCAAACAGGACTCTGTAAGGCCGCGTGGAGAGTGCAAACATCTCTTATTAGAGATGTCAAGATGAGCAAATAATTTGGTCAATTATTTGTAAAATGCTTAAAAGAATGAAGATACGACTACTTTTTTAGTGAATTTTTATTCTATTTCGTATATATTTATCTCCTTGTTAAGTGAATTTACCATACGCAAATATTTCCGTACAAGCTTAATTGCTTTTATAATATTAATTATATATCTTCTTATTGTAATTATAACAATACGTACACAATTTTTGCATTATATATGTAAAGTATTTCCAAGCAGGATAACAACTGAATTTTAAATGTTATTATTTTTTTTTTAAATTATAACAAATGATTATGTTGTGCATTGATGTGTTTTATGTTTCATATATATGTTTATTTATTGTCGTGATCATCACGTACTGGGTACCTATACTTATTCGTCTTTCTTCAATAAGCCTCTAACCGGTATGAAAGCAATGTTCACTTATGTATATGTATATCTGAGCCCATTCTCTTTTACAAATATTTTTTCTTATAAATCGTAATTTGGTGCACCAGCCAAGAAAGTATCCATAAACTGCAAATGTAGCTCAGGAGTGATTAAGAATTTAGCTACTGCCGGATCTTTCTTCATTGCTTGTCTCCATTTCTCCTGTAAATTCATGTGAATTTTTAAAGGTGAGTGTACAAAATTTACAAAATAACAAACTGTAGGTATATCATGTATCTTCCTTTTTACCAAATTAGGATTTCCAGTTTTTGCAGCATCATAGTCAAAAAGATCAGGAATCTTTTGTTTTACTGATGGTTTCAATCCTTGCACAAAATTTTCAATTTTCTCTTTTTTCACTGAATCAGGTTCATCATCACGAATGGAAAATATAAGTTTGTAAAATAATGTAATAACCTGAAAAAAATGCCAATAGACAAAAACATATATACTCAATAACGCTCTTGTAATTTATACTGCACTGTTACATATTATTATGAAGGTCTGCATTGATATAACATACTGAGCCAAATTTATCTATCAAAATTCTATCCTTGGCTCTTTTGTACGCATCGTTTGGATGCAAAGGCCTCTGTGAAGAGTACACCTCGTCCAGGTAATCAGCAACAATCAAGCTTTCATACAAAACTTTACCGTCACTGGTTTCCAGGACTGGAACTTTTCCCTCAGGATTTTTTTCGAATAGCCACTCGGGCTTGTCTTTTAAGTTGCAGTTTACAACATCGTATCTGTAACAGTGAAAGGAAAAAATGTACTTAGTGAACCATATTACCTAGTAGATGTTGTGCTCATAGTTCAGTCATACTTACGGTATCCCTTTAGCTTCCGCAGCGAGAAGAGCTCTTTGAGCAAATGGACAGAATTTCATGTTATATAGCCGTACTATCCCATCTTGTACGGAAGGGCATGTGGATCCTATTGTGTAATTTATAATATAAATGCAGTAGATGTTCTTGAATACCAAATCTTAAAATAAACACGATATTATTATGCTCAATGTGCACATCTTATATATATTATTTACCTGTTTTTAAATGGACCAAACTCATTATGCTGTCACTGCTGTTATTGGAATAGAAACTGAAATGTCTAGACCAGCTTGTGGGGTGGATTCTCTTATGCTTATCGTAAAAACAATAGATTATACTATTGTTATTAGGGATATTAGTATATGAGCAGAAATTCCTTTCAAAACTTGTACTGCTGCTCCTCTTGTTGTGATGATGTTGGTATAAAGAAAACCTCAGAGGAAGGATAAGCGGGGAAAGTTGTGGTTTCAGGAAAGAATGCTGACAATGTAAGTCACGACTAGACAACAAGATCGTCGTGGCCAAGGCCGTCTTTTCATCAGGCAGGGACGTGCCTAGAAAAGTAAAAAATAAACAAGAGATGATTTTATATATTCTCTTTTAAAAGGACAAGAGAGCTTTGAGAATGTTCACATCACGTCAATATTATTTATTAAAGATGCAATGCGAAGGTCTCTGCTTACACTCAGGAAAAATGAAAATTTATTTGATGATGATAAGCCAAGTAAAAGGGAATTGCTTTTACGTGTGCTCCTTGTATAATATTATTATGGATTGCTAAGCCTCTGCCGTTATTGCAGCAGTGTACAACAACATACACAACTACATACAAAATACAAACACGTTTGCATTACATGCATGAATTTATTGTGTTTATTATGCAGTTGAAATGCAGTGAAGTGAAAGTAATAAAGAAAGTGAAAGATGGAAAAAGTAGGGAAAAAAGAGAACGGATATATATATTTGTACTTACCACTATTATGAGAGCTGTTGTACTGATGGTTAAAGTGAGGACGTTTGCTTTTGCTCCTACTGCTGCTGGTTCCGTAGTGGCACAACTGAGAAAGTGTACCTCTAAGAATTCTAGAGGTGTTATTGTTGTTGCTGCGGTGCTGATGTAATCTGGTGGTGGGCATCCCATGTAGGGATCTCCCTACAGACATTTTTATAACTCCTTCCAGCAAAAGCAACATAACGCAACGGAACAGCGTTTTACAAGTAAAGAGGGGATTGCTGCTATGTTTTTTATTCTCTCTAGTGATGTATTGCAATACGGCAATACGTGCCTGTTGTGCGTAATTAGGAATTTATATATGAGAAAAACACAAGGGGATACTTTTTTACGGAGGTTTATCATATATATAAAAATGAATGTGCAATGTAAGATAAAAAAAATATATCTACTATGACTATATAATATAAGTTGTATCATATAACATCATATCCTATATGTTATAGAAGTATATTGTCATTGCCTTTTTTGCAGCGTCGATTTCTTCCGGATGATACTGGAAGAGCTGACGAGCTGCTGAATAGAATGGAAAATCAGTAACAAAGTGACTGCGACAATGACATCTAATATTATGTTAGGATTTTTTTATGTACTACTACAAGGCAATCCTGCTGCTAAGCCTCATGAACATGCCAGGCGTTTGTGGGACACACACACACGGGACAACCAAGAAAAAAGGTTTCAAATATTGATTTTTCCAATTTGGGAAAATGAATTGAGGAGCGTGTACAAAACATCATGTACAAAAAGTATTACAGATATTGTAAATGAAAAAAACTTGAATAATTTTTCCATAGAATATACAAGTGCAAAATTACGCAATGAGTTAAACACTTGACATTGACTAACTACGCTGTTTATCAAACAAATAGACAGGCTAGAGCATAGCACAGTTATTTAATCAAATATTTACTTTGTCCATGAAGGTAGGGAGATTGGCACTACAGTATTTTCAAGGACAAAGTGGTACAAGTACAAGTACGTAACGTACGTAGCTCAGAAGATTTTCAATTGAATGTTGAAACGTAATAAAACTAAATAAGATAAACTCTCCAGAGCAGACAGAAGAACCACCTTTTTTTATCTAGAGCGAGAGAGCAATCGAGAGATTTTTGTGTTTAGTAGAGTAGAGAGATCTAACATTTATTCAGTAACTCGTATTTCAGAGATATTAATATTTGAGTGATTTTAACGCTGCAGAAATATTTTTTACTCTCATTCTGAAAACCTACTTTTTGAGTGACTTTGACGGTGCAAAAATTATTATCGGAGTTGACGCTTACCTGCATTGCAATATCGTAAACGGACACATAAATAAAACCACAAAGGAGTAACAGAGGTAATTTATGAATAACCGTCAGGCGGTTCTTAATAATACTTGTGAAGAGAAATGTGGTCGTCCACATGTGACATGATGTGGACGTCAGCTGAGCAAGCACTACTTGCATTCAAAGAATACAACTTTGAAGGAGAATTGAAAGGAATTAGACATCAGATAATACAAGGTATTGCGTTGAACGGTTGACCATAATAAGCAGATATGAATAAGAACCATGAATCATCAACCAAGTTCTAATCAAATACGTAATCTTGTTCGACTCATGTTTCATGATTAAATTAATTACGAATATATATAATGTTACGTGACGTAAGACATAACTTAATATATCTGACGAACCCTTATTGCGCTTGAGATTTGCGCATTTATTAAGGACCGTATGACGGTCATTTATGAGAATGGAGATCAAATCTGTTGGCCGTTCGTCCGTTCGTTCGTAC
>JAHZNC010002680.1:0-12972 GCA_027744095.1 Zhuqinia jingwanae | reverse complement strand
AACTTAGAAACCAATTTGCCTTCATATATATGCGCGCATGCAAAAAAAAACTACTGTGTATGCAAAGCGGTTTTAATGTGTTAGCATTTATATTCCTTACCACCGTCAACACAAATTCAGATTTGCACATGCATTCTAAAGTAGTTAGGAATTTAAAAAAAAAAAATTTTCAATTTGGCGTTTCAGTTGAGTTTGAGAAGCAAGTTTTTTTTCCCTTTCTAACATATTTGTGCTTGCAGCATTATTTGAATACATTTTCAGCAAATTGCACGTTGCACCACAAGTTTTGCCAACAAAGCCAGTTTAATGCAATTTTTTTTGACGTAAATTGACATTCACAATGGCTCTTATCATGTACGTGATTGAGACAAAATTCATTGTCAATGTTAAATGTTGAGTGTGATGTAATCAAGATGCGCTCATAAGACATTTTTTATACTTTTATCCAAATTTCTCAAATTCTGTATATTTTAGGGTATATTTTTATCTATCAGAAGATATAAGTATATAGAGATCAAAATGTATGTATTCACATAAATTTTGTTTATGCAAAGGTAAAAACTAAATATTTAATAATCCTTTTTAAATGCGTTAAAGGAATGATTTAATATTACGTGTTACCAACCACAGCTCAGGTAGCTGTTTCGCAAAAATAAAATTGAAAAGAAGAAAAAATAGCTTGTTTTTTTAATCAGTTTAAATACTATGTGGTTTGGTTATAGATGTACCTACTTATACTCACCGTTGAACATTGAGCTGCACCCTGTTCTACGACAGACACAACCTACCTAACGCCACGATTCATTAGGTTTAGCACAGAGCACATGTCTAAAAGGATAAAACGAAAGGGTTATGAAGCAATAACCTTCAACCTTGACTTGATTTTTGATCTGTCCAACAAGCTATATAATATAGTAGTAATACCTACCTACCGACAGCCAGCAAAAATTTTCGTCGTGCTTGTCATAAGTAAACCCATTCATTCATAAAAAAAGGAGAGAAAAATGACTCACAAAAAATTGGAAATATAGATAATAATATACAAAATGATAGCAAAAATGTTCGCATGATGATAGATCCAATTCCATAGTCTAGAGTCCAAAAAAATCACGCAATCTTGACCATGCGTAAAATATACCAATCGACCCAAAGCCAGCAAAAAAAGAGATGATTAGAATGAAAAAGTAATGGGAGACATGTGACCATTCATGTGTGATCACTACACAAATTCCTCTGTAAAAATCTGTCTAGCTACATATTATGCACTAGTTGTTTCGTGGCCTTTAGATTATTTCATGTTGCGTCATAATAATAATCATCACCATTAATTTAAAAAACTAAATGATCAACTAGAGATATAAAAAATAGCAACGATATACCCAAGCCCTTGATAAGATTATATACTCCCATTATGTGTTACCTTGAGCTATTATCTCATTAGTATTCAAGAACCGTACCTTTAAAATAGTCGTTAGTTGAATAAATCGAAAGATGACAGAATTTTGAATTCAAAGAAGCCATTTGCTACGATCATGCTGAAATTTTACTGATAACTAGGTCATTACCATCCATTACTTCTGTGTTATTACTTTAATTACCTATGTATTATTCTTAAAAGAGATGTATGTGCATATGATCCTAGCAAGGTGAATGTCATCATCAGTTGCTGATAAAGTTCAGCTGTTAATTTCTAATTTTAATTGTTGATTTTTTATGCTTTTTTGATTTATTTGCTTCTATGTTTAAAGTTTTTTTTGACTTTGCTATGTAAATACTAAATTCAAATTATAATGACAATATAAATGATAAGGTATGGAAAACTGGGTCAACTGGATAAAAAAAAATGTAAAATGAAAAATTGGAATGAATGGCGTTAGTTTGTTTGGTTGGATCGGGTATGTTCAAAGTTTATTTAGCTTCATATGGCTGGGGCTCCATGAAAATTATATATCATTAAGGAAAATGGGAAGCGTTTTAGTGGCATGATGATAAAAATGATGATAAAAATTTTAATGATGGGGCGAACAAGACAATAATCTTTGTTCCTTTTTTAAGGAAAAATGTAGGAAGGTTAAGTAAAAACTATTATTATGAAATAAGGTTTAAAAAAGGTCATTTAAAAAAAGTTTATGGTGTCTACCTTTTGATGCACTGCACAGGCTTAAGGTTGTTTCGGTATCCACCTGTAATGTAAGGATTAAAGGTGAGATAATGAGGAGCCTGGTTGAGACTTAAGCCATGTGTTAGCTGCTGCTGTTGTTGCTGCTGCATCTTCTCTGTAACGGTCTGATGATGATGACCTTGGCAGCAGACGTGGTCATTTAGGCCATGTGACGAGGATGTTGTTGGGACAGTGCACAAGCATGTTGCAGTGGTGGTGGTGGTGGACGACTCGTCATCCCCACTACTGCCACTACTATTGCCGCTACTGCCATTGTCCTTTGAAGAGGAAAACTGTCTTTGTTTCTTATTCTTGTTATTCCTTCTTCTTGATGCTTTGGTAGATTTGGTGGCAGCAGCCACGACGGCACAGTGGCAAGTTGAGTTGCTCGCAATGCAGCATTGGTTTAACGCGGCGGATGATGCTGATGGAGATGTGGTTTTGTTAGAAAGTCTGGGAGAAGTCCTTCTTTGAACTGGACTGGAGTTTGGTGATAAAAGCTTTGGACTTTGTTGTGGATCTTGCGGTTGATTGGATGGGGAAGGCGATGATGATGATGATGTTGCAGATGAAGTTGAGGAACTTTTGAACAGAAGTGATGACAGATTAAACCAACATATTTTACTTGTGGACTCTGGGAAACTGCTTCCTGTTGTTTCCGCCATTTTTCATTCCTACTTGAATCTAATTTTCTTCTTCTTCTTCGTGCTTAACTTTTTTCGTACGGAAAAGTGTTGGCTTATTTAGGATTGGATTGGCTATCCTGTCATATTTTGAGCTTGCGATGATTTTCGCAGTAAAAATAACTGCAACAAATGTATAATATAAATCAACACACGATACTTAATCCACAACAAAAACCACTCTCTGTTAATATAAATATGTCAGAATCTTTTTTCTCTTCTATTTTCCTGTGATTTTTCAACACAAAGCTATGTCGCTTCCGTTTTGCTTCATATAACCTATAATCATGCTTCTTTTGTTAACAAAGCTCTTTTCCTGCATGTTTGTTGCAATCATGCCAAAAGCAGCAGCAGCAGCAGTCTACTACTCTCGCTCAGTCAAATATGCACCACTACTAAAGTAAGTGCTTTTCTCAGAAAAGAACAAAAAGACTTGTTTCGTTTTATTGGCAAAAAAGCAAAGAAAAAAAAACTGAACAAGTAAAACAAGTAGTGTAGTGTGCAGTGTAGTAGTGATGATGATTGCAGTAAAAAAAAAAAGAACGACAGCAGCCAGCAAAGAACTAGCTTCGTCCGGTGGATGAATGAAACTGAACTGAACTGACTGACTTGATGATGATCAAGCTTTAAACACATTGCCGCAGAAGAAGTATATAGATACATTTACAAGCAAAAAAATGTAGGTTATTTCTGCACAGTAATCATTTAAAGTGTAAGTGGATAGGCACATGAAGAGTATAAAAAAATACTTTACTACAAGCACACGCTATATACGCTGAAGTAGTAGTAGTAGTAGTAGTAGCAAAACAACAAACACATATTATGAACAACAGATCGTCAGGCAAACAGAATAACTCAACAGAATCATTATCATGCTGAATGCTGAATAGCTTAGCGTTCAACAACATGAGGATCATTATCATCATTATTATCATCATCAAAGTGAATACAATCAAGAGATTCTTCCCTTTGCAAATAAAGTAAATATATAAAAAAAACTTCAAAAGAAGTTAACAAAGCAGCATGGTTCGTCATATATGTCTACAAATCTAGACATTGATCTATAGCTTGATGATATATGTGTATACGGTAAATATATTTATCACAACATTTAAAAAAAAAATACTCATTTGATGATATATTTTTGTACATATATTTATGTATGATATACAATATTCTCATCATGATATCATGACACATTTGTACTTTGAATTCTCACATATTATATATCGACACAACAAACATTGTACTTTTTGTAAGTCGAGGCTATATGTATATGTATGTACATTATTGTTTCTTTTGAATGCAAGCAAACGGAAAGATAATGTCTTGATTATTACTGGTTTGATTGTCTTTTAATAAAACAACTGAGCCGTTTGTTACAGTTACAGATGCAGAGGCATAAACATGATCAATGATCAGTGACAGTGGAATGCCAAGTTAAAGAATCATGTGCGAATCTCGATATAAAGTTAGATAAAAAAAACTGTAACAGAGTAGTAAGTAAAGCGGATAGCATAAAAGAGTGATGCTCTCTGGCTATATAGGAACGAGCTAATGCATTTTGCTTATATTTGTTCACGGGAGAGTTGAGACGGGACTTGGGATGGATGGATGTGATATTTTTTTTATGTTCAAGCAAATGTTTGTTGAATGTACGTTCAAGTTTCAAGCATCACTGAAAACATGTCAGTCAGACAGAAATCAAATGCGATAATAATGTGTGAATGGCATCTCTTGGGACAAAAAGTATCACACAATAAAAATATTGAATATTTTCATGCTTTTCAAGCTGCAGTCAGTGTTTATGTATATTGTAGAATAATGGGTACGCTTGGCTTGATAGAATGGGTCATTGCATTAAAGTGGCACTGGGATTTAAGGTTTATGTACCAATGCATATGATGTACGTACTTTTTATTTGTTTCGCTAATGTATCGTGACATATCAGTCGTTAAAATAATTTTTTGACACAATTCAGCCAGGAATGGATTTATAGTGTAGATCGTTTATTTAACAATTTTTCTTCTGTAATTACGATCTATGACCAGGATATCTTTTCATTATGCGAGATTCTACCCCAGTAACGATAAGTTTTTAGAGGCGTTTTAGTTTACAAATCGACTCAAAGTACATGTATATACACTGAGGTCGAGGTCACTGTCGAAAGAGATCTACTAGCAATAATTTACTAAGATTCTTATTACATTTTAAAGACAAACCATCCTACAATCTTCCGCGTTGTTTATGCGTATAAAACAAAGAGCTATTGAAACTTCCGGTCAAGCATGATATAATATGCAGATGAACAAAAGTGCCTAATTCAAAATGCAGAAAACTTGAATGAAAGTTGCGGCAATTACTTTTCATGCTACTGCTACTATTTTACTACATATACATAACAATAATACGTACATTTGTTTGGATAATAGGACCCCATATATTTACATGCTCCTGCGAATGATTTAACATATTTATGTACACCCATAATTTCAACTTTCGCACACGCGAAATTCTAACAATTATTCTTTCTCTATGAGTGCCTCCATGCAAAACTTGAATAACTTATAAGAGCTTGTTAATGGGTTTCTTTAAATTTTCAGCAAAAATCACAGTGCTTTTATTTAAATCTTAAACACTTTTGTACAAATAAAATGTACACGCAGACAGCTCTATTCAGCAAAAACTTGTTTTTCAAGTGTCTATACCACAAGAAAAAATCCACATGAAAAAAGTTACCGTAATTCTTTTGTCAACCTCTCTAAAGGGCGAATACAAATGTCACGAAAAATCTGCAGCAAAAGAAATATATGAGAGCTACTTGATAATATAGTATCGAAGCTTACTGTACACTATAGCCGTAAGAAAAACACTAACTTCCCTTCCTCAATGGTTACTATTTTTGCCACAGTTTCAATACTTTGTCGACATCATCTATTATTGCCATCCTTCACTTACACACACACACACACTCAACCAGTACAGCTTTTATACTTCAATTTCACCCCATCAAACACGATCCAACTGTACTTATAAACTCATTGTAGACACCACTTGCTTCGCGCATAAGTAAAGTGCTTTTCTTTTCTTTTTTTGTGATGATGATAACGATAACCTTTACAAAACAACATGCCTAATAATGCCTTGCAAAACGGCAATAAGCAATATTTGAAATTGGCAATGTCTACATTATTTCAGCAAAAATAATTTCTTTAAAAAAATGTATATACCTATAATGCTAAAAAGGAGCAATTTTACTTCCTATTTCTAAATAATAAAAAGAAATTTGGAGCGTGTGTAAACATACTTACATTTTTTACGTCTCCATTTGCTTTCCAACTTTTCCCATCATCGCCTCACAATCACCACTCCACCTCCTATTTTTTTGGCTATTCGTCCTTCTCTCCTTACCGTAGGACTGTTTGATGCTGGTATCAGTTTATCCTTGAACTAAATTGAGCAAGTGAGCACTTAGCAGGAAAGAAAGTGAAAAGGGTCAGGAAAAGAATAATATAGCAAGCACGAGTCGATTTGATAAATAGCAAAAAAAACTTTTTTTTTAATACAACGTCCTTCTAGACCTGCTGGTGGAACACGACTGAAAAGGAGAAAGCAGAATATTAGGAGACGAGACTCAAGCCAAAACCCGCCCAATGCTCCGCACAGTAAAAGTAGAAATAGAGAGAAAGTTGGAACTGTCTACGAAAAAAAATATGTGAAGGGGAAAAGCAGAGAAGGACAAACCAAACGACCAAACCAGTAAGACTACTACATATATATACGACTGTTGGAACAGAACAAGAAAGACGAAGAAGAAGAGAAAATTGGTTAAAAAAATAAGGTTCCATATAAAATGGCATAATATATAAGCAGCAGCAGCAGTAGTCGTCGTAGTAAGCATGCCTTGTGTGCTTGCTTATAGCTTGGTATCCTTTTAATAGGAACAACAAAGAAGAGAAAGGAATGCGATGCGATTCTCCAATTCTAGCAAACTTACAATACCATATACCATAATACCATATATATATATACAGAAGCACAGCAAGTAGCCTTTTTTCGTTTCACAATCTTCCTTTTTTCCCTCTCTGTCTGTCTGCCAAACACATATTCGGTTTACTTTGTAACAGAGTTTCGCGAATTGGAATATGTTAAGGAGGAGAAGTAAAAAAATTACAAGATGATACGTCTTCGTCTTCTTCTCTTTTGTATGATGATATTAAAGCCAAAAGTTGGTGTTGGTGGAGCATGCATTTTCTTTTTTATTTCTTTCTTCTGTTTCCTATTAACTGTGGTTTTTACACTGTCTTCCACCACCTCTACTCCACTCCCTTTACGAGTAATGTGCCACCTCTTTTCCTCCTCCTCTCTAACACGTATATTCTAGAAGATCGGTGGAGAAGACTTTTTTTAACAAAAAAAGAAGCAAAGTCATAAGAAGAACACAGTCTACTCATTGTCAGCAGCAGCAGAATCATCATCATCATCGTCAACATCCTCATTTTTTCCCATTTCTCTCTGACTTGCCATCTTTCTGCTTGGTTACAGCAGAAGCGCAGCACTACTTGGCCTACATATTTCTCGCGACAGAGAAAAATACTTTCTATTCTATTCTACTTTCTCCGCCAACTTACAACTTTCTCTGTTGCAGTTTTTCTTGCAAAAGCCAAAAAATAAATCTATTCCAAAAAATTCCTAACCAAACATTCATACACAAGAGCCGTGCGGGAAAACAGAGATGAAAAGATTATTATTAAAGCACATACAAAATATATTTCTGGCAGCAAACACACATACACACACATAAATACACGCAACCGACATTAAAGAGATTTTAGGATCCTGCGGATGATGGTGATGGTTGGAGGAGACTGAATAGTAAAAAAAATATGAAATAAATTAAAAGAAAGGGAAACCCAAGGTCCTTTTTTTCTCCATGAGTGAAACGGGCAATAAGGAAATCAACCATGCGAGGGTTCTATTATAAACGACCATACTACATGCTGTGGATGTTGATGATCATCTCCATACTCGACTCAACAACGCTGGTTTTTTTTTATACATACGCTGTAGTAGGATGATGGGTGAGTGATGATGATGTTGTAACTGTTACAATTGAAGTTTGTACTCAACGCGGAGAGAAAGAGAGAGAGAGAGATGACGAGAATAAGTTGTTGGAGAAAGGGGGCAAAAAGCCAACCATTTTTCTTTTTTCTTTTGTTGTTTACAGGACAAAACTAGAGAGAGGATTTTGTTTGTTGATGATGCAAAATGTAAATGCAAAAACTTTTTTTCTTCAGTATTTACGTCAAGCAGACATGAACATATTACGTACATACTATAATATTATGTAATATGTACGTAGTATATTTTTGTGTGTAGAAAATGATTTGAGTGATATCATTTCTCTGCGTTGTTTGTAAAAGAGGAGAAAAGGAGAAAAGAGAAGAATGTAAATATATTGCATAACGCACACAGAGAATAGAGTAAAATGGAAAATCAAATAAGCTGAATTTTATGTGGATTTCTTCCAAATGAAAACAATGTTGCTTGAATTGAAATTGAATATATGGTAAATGAGTTTGTGATGTGTGTTATGTAATGTAATACATTTTACATGAATACAGATTAGTTTTTTTTGTACTAGTGCAAAGTTTGCACTGCAAACACCCGCAGAACGAACCCACATTATTATTTCTATCTTCTCTCTCTCTCTATTCTTACATTTGCCAACTCACCGGGATAAACAGTGGATGGATTATTTTTTTTGGATAGTTTTAAGAGAATTTTGCAAAAGTAGTAGCATAAAGAAAAGGAAGGAATGTGCAAGAAGGGATATTGATGGTACTATGCAAGAACATGAAATTTCAACTTACTACCGCATAAAAGTTTGTGTGGACACACATTTAAAACTATTGTTATACCCCTTTTTCAAGGAAAAGGACAAAAATAATGCTCATATTTAAACTTATAGTCATCATAAACTTGAGTTTTTTATATATTTAGTAGTTGCTACTTTAGTATTCTTTGCTTGAACTTTTTTCTTCTCAAGAGAGATTCTACGAAATGGAGAGGGTTTGTTGTTGAACTATGTAAAGTGTTGTAGTAGTACTAGTAGTAATCATAAGTTTTTTTTGGATACTACTAAAAAAATATTTAAAAAAAAAGTTTTTTGTTTACTTTTTTTACAATTTTCTCTCTTGCTTCCACAACGTGATCCACTTTTACGTAACAAAAAAACGCATAGCGCATATAATAACAATATATTCTAAACACTGCCGGGGTCCTTGTGTCTTTTGAAAGATAAATATATGATGTATTGTTATTGCATGTGCTTGTAGTATAGTAAAAAATGTATGTATTAAAAAAATATGGTGGAACATTGAAATTGATGATGAGAGATGAGATACGTATACACTTATAGTTATAGATAAGTTTTCCTTTAAAAAAGGGTTTATGACATGATAATGTTACTGCTATAAATATAAATTATATAATGTGTAATTTATTTGTTTGGTGGTGATGATGATGATGATGAAAATGAAAATCGATCCCAATGCGACTTTTTTTTGTAATTTAAATATTTTATTTGAGATTTTTTTTAATTTCAAGTCTCACCCACCCGAAACAAAACGTATCATCTTTTCGTTTGAAAAAAAAGGGACAAAAAAACGAGAACGGAATATTACATATTTTATTTCCATTTCCCTTCCGATTTTTTTTACAAAATGCAAATTTCTACTTGTAATATGATATGATGATTTTTTTTGCTTGTATTCATGTTATGTTCGTATGTATCACCTCTTGTACAAAGTGTAAAATATAAAACATAACGTTGAATTTGGATACTTTGACATGGTCATAATCATCATAACGGACAGGAAAAGTCATTTTGACTTTTTGTTATTCCGCCGGGAGCACGAAAACGGAAACTTTGTATCACACACCACCGCAATTTTCGAGTGCTCCTCTCTTAAAAAGTTGCTCTGGGAAAGGGGGACATGGCATTGGAAAAAGTATTATTATTATTAATATTATTATGGAATGCATTGTGGAAGAGAGTGAAAGAGGGAGGAGGGGGATTGAAAGTGTGTTAGCTATTGTTGTAACATACACTGCTGTTGTATTTGTGCCACAAACACAGTGAGCATATACCTAAATAATCATTATGTACGAGGATGGGAGCGAGAGAGGGAGAAAAATAGGGCTTAGTAGACTGGATAGAGATAATCAGGAAAATTGTCAAGAGCAGAAGGTGCTGATAAATGACTTTGGAATTGGTACTTGCCTTCTAATGACTTTACTGCTGTTGCTCCCTTTATGATAATGAGCACGAAGGAACGGCGGATGAAGGAATTTGGAATGGTGTGTGTACATGTATACATGCTTAACATAATATTTTAGGTAGGTACGTGTGTGTGTGCTATTCCAGTAAAACGAGAACATTATTACCACCCATGTTGCACCATAAAACCCAAAACAATCTGCGAACTCACACATCAGCAGACTGTGAACACAAGTTTCTATTGAATTTGTCCTTGAAAAAGTTTTTCCTCTGGGGAATGCTTCGTTGGAATATAAAAAGAGAGCCTAAAATAATATGGAATCGAGACTCAAAAGCGACTATAGAAGCGACTATGTATGATGATGATGATGATATGGTATGGTGATATGATAATGATGATGAGACTAGTTAATTACCTAAACGTGTGCTCGATAAAAATATAGTCATTACTATGCAATTTGGGCAAGTATATTAAAATTGTAAATGGAAATGACAGAAAGAGGCCAAGTCTTATGTGAGCAAATCAGAGTTATTTGGGATTTCATCCTGGTCGTTAGTTGTTATTTCCGTGTTGTGCATATTTTATTGGATAAAATAGTATTTGTATACATGGTTGAATGAGAAAGACAAGCTGAATTTTTAAAAAGTTTTAATATGCAAACAAACAAATGGAAATTTATTTTGGATTTTTTTTAGAGAGAAACAAAAGAACGCATAATTTATGATAGTTTTTAAGCCTTATTGGCATATTCTTTGATAAGATTTCCGGCAATAACGAGTCTCTGTATTTCGGATGTACCCTCATAAATTTCAGTTATTCTTGCATCTCTGTAAAATCTCTCCGCAGGCATTTCCGAAACGTAGCCCATTCCACCCAAAATTTGTATTGCTTGATGGGAAGCAAAAGTGGCAGTTTCCGAAGCAGCTAGTTTGGCCATGGCTGCTTCTTTTGTGTAAGGCTTCTTTGCATCTCGGAGTACAGCTGCTTTCCACGTTAGCAGTCTCGCAGATTCTATTCTCAAGGCCATATCGGCAATTTTATTCTGTATGGATTGGAGTTTCAGAAGGGGAGCACCAAATGCTATCCGTTTCTCGGCGTAGTCCATCGCACAGTCTAGAGAGGCTTGAGCAATACCTACACAACACAAGAAAGAAATTGGAGCTGGCATATGCGCGATCTATTTGTATAGTGGTGGACATGATTAAAAGAGACAGAAAAATAGAATCTTCTGGAACAAAGGAAACGTTACGAGTTTGGGGAAGGATGGAGAGAGGACTCAAGTAGTCGGAGGAGGTGAGAAGAGCCTTCTGTCCGTGTAGGTAAGTTCGGAGAATGCTTCTACTCCCGCGGGTCACCATTCGTAGACTTGCCATTTTGAAGAATTATTTATTGGAAATTGCAGAAAACTTGGAGAAACTAAAAAATACAAAAAAAAATCATTGTCACGTTTTTCTCAAATTGTCAATAACGTTTTGTTTTCTAAAATTAAAATATTTTAAGCTTGCCTTACCTCACCATGTACAACAAATAAAACCAAGAGGGACGTTTATTTTCGGGATGTAAGACAGCAAGTGCCGAAATCCAAATTGTACTGCAAAAAAATTAAGACTTTCACCACAAATTGTATTGTAAATGGATGTGTTTGTCGCGCTGCAGATGATCTGAAATAAATTGTTTAAAAAACCGCAATTAATTATAGGATACTTGGATGAAACGAAATATTATTTTGTACGCTGTCTTATAAATACTAACTACAAAGTACACAATTACATAACAGCTTTGTAGAATATCTTTTGGTAACTTTTATCAGTTTCCTGTATAAAAGCTCATGAATCGGTATTGTGGATACGCTCGTGAAAAGTTGAGCGTAATTTACATCTATTAATTTATAAATTTGGATTGTGCGCTTTATTAATTGTGTGGATATTAATTTTCAAATATTATTTTGTGCGTGTGTTTTTGGCTTTTTGCTTAATTAAAATTCAAACAATTTAAACTACTAAAATATATTTTTTTTAACAACCCAACTTGCAATCAGCGTCAATTTTTTGTTACTTTTTACTGAATTCTTGACAGTCAAAAATGGCATATTCAATCAATTCGTTTAATAATAAAATGTCATACCACTTACCAACCTGTAATCAATCCACTTGGGATACACCTCAAATTTACTGTTGTACAAATGGGGAGAACTATTAGTTAGAGTGTTTTGTTAGAGGTGCTAAACCCGTGTCTCATTGTCAGGTATATAGAGTACTACATTGTCCATAAGTCACACAAGTCAACACACATTCAGCTTAACAAAAATAATAACTTTCAATTGGATGGAGATTAAAGTCCACACTTGTAGCTAGTTTATATAACACTGCCAATGCAGTGCCAAATTGTACGTTCCTGAATACATGCTAGTATCAAGATATCTGCTGCTTGTCAGCTGAAAACGGGAAAGAACACTCGTGGACTTTGGACTTTACGAGAGCTTCTCATTCTCAATTCTCATGCTGTTTTTTAATAGCATTTCTTGTATGCACTTGATATAAACACACACAAAGAAATTCAAGCTACACCTACATTATTTGTGCATTTAGGATTTCATGACAAAACGAAGAATTATCCAAATTATTATTATTAACAATAATCAAACTAAAAAGAAATATAATTTTATGGAATATTGCGACGTGTATTATAGATATTTGAAAAATTCATTGGAATCATTTTCTCGCAGGTCTAAAGATGGTGCAGTACTAATGTGTCAAATGTCTTATTTTAGCCATGTGGGTATAAGTTATAATTGGGTATTCCATTCGGATGGGAAACGAATTTACGGAAAAATCTGTGAGTGGTA
>JAHZNC010002679.1:0-15622 GCA_027744095.1 Zhuqinia jingwanae | reverse complement strand
CTTAAAGTGTGAGACTGTTTTGTTGCAGCTTAGTACTTATTCTTTTCCTCCTCTCCTGCCTTTTTTTCTTCTCTTTCCCTTCACCATTAACAGTAACTTGATGGTGTGTGTGTGTGGTAGCGGTGGTGGGTAGGTTGTAACCGGAATGCATTTATTGCTTGCATTCATATTGAATATGGTCACATTTCCGATAGATCCATTCCAACTGCATGGCAGAAAAACAACAAAAAAAGAGCTTTTTATATGTACAAAAATAGAAAGCTGTATAAGTTTTATTCAAAAACCGAACCTGTGTGTACATGATGATGATGATGCACTTTATTTTCTTCTTTCTATCTGTAAGCAGCATGAGCGTGACTTTTTTTTTACTGAATTGAATTTACTGGGCTTGCCTGCAGATATGTAATATATAAACTTGGCAGCAAAATCTATGAGAAGAAAATGAAAGTTTTTTGGGGGGGAAGAGTAGAAAGTAATGCGAAAACTGTATTTTCTCTGTCTTCACTTCGATCTGAATTCTTTTCCAAAAAAATAATATAAAAAAGTGGCAATGATGCTTCTGTCACAGCCTATCACTCTATACATTTTCTTATATTATGCTACTACTGCATCAACTCTCAGGGTGCTCCTATTTTATTTGCTACTCGACGTGATGATATAGTAATGAAGAAGACGAAGGAGAAGAAGAAGAAAAGAATGAGCTGAGAGTCAATGGATTCTCTGGAGATGACTGGAGGTACTACAAATACATCCTCGTCAACAGAGACGGGAGTTGGAGCTGCAGCAACAAAAATCGAATTTCTATTGTGGATATTTTTCTTCTCAAGAAGTAGTAGGTTGGAAATTTTTTACCTTGCACACATTATTAATGGAACACATAACGGTTCTTCTGTATACTGTCAGCGAAATACTGTCGGCGTGCTATATGTATTTTACCGTTGCTGCGTATGTGTCTCATTTTTTATCAGTTTGTATCTTCGGATTGCAATGTCATCCTTACATACATACCTACTACAAATATAGATAGGGATGTTGTTGTCGGTGATTCCTCTGGTGTTGGTATAGACGGTGGTAGTTGAAAGAGGATTGATGGGCCCATCTCCGGTTGTGTGAAAGATGATGAGTATATTTATTTTTTGGTGTACACAGCAATATCTCCTTCGGCGGTAGGGATGGGGGATGCGAGCACCACGTATAAAGTTAAATTCAAGCGTTATAAATGTATTATTATGTCTTTTCAGCGCGGTTGAGCGGATATGACATAGTCGTTTCACTATATAGCTTAAATATGTATAGGTATGGGAGCTGGTGTATGCACATATATAGTGTTTATAAATTTGAAAATGAAATAAGCTTGGCTTTGCATGTGCACACGCAAATTAGTATGGTTTTTTTTAAAGTATGAGACCGTTTATGCGCCTTGTCATATGGATGGTGTGGTGTGGCAGTTTTTTCTTCTGAGTGAGTACTGGGGACGGATGAGAAATGCATCAAACTGACGTCTTCATATTACCATCGGTTATTATTTGTATAGGACGGGGAAAAGGAAGAATAAGATATCTAAGAAGAAGGATTGATGCATGAGTACGGATTTTATATTTTCAACATGAGGGCCCATCTCATCTTTTTTTACTTTCTCTCACGGTGAATGACATCCATCATGTTAATACCTTAAAATATTTATTATAGTAGGCTACGTTGTATACTTTTGTACAAAAATACTACAATAGTCGCTCTGTTGTATGGACATCTGAAAGGGAGTGAAAAAGTGTAAAGAAAAAAAATGAAAAAAGTAGAAAACTGTTTTGACTGGGCTCCGAACTGTGAGAGAAAGTGAGTGAAGAGTGAATGGTCTCCACTTTTACTGGAGAGAGAGAGACCAGGTTCATGTGTATGCATAATATTCTAAAGTAAACCAAACCAAAAAAGTGGAGAGAAAATAATAGAGAGAAAAGTACAGAGAGTGAGCAGTACAGACTAGCGACCACAGCAGGCATATATATTTCTATCTACATGTTAATGTACATATTATGTGTGTTTTACGTATTACCATACACACCACTGGGGGAGGCTATATATTATTATTATACCCAGTGCAGTGATGAATATTTTGGAGAGCTGAGAGCTCAGAACAGCTCCTGTGTGGTCTTTCCAGCTGGCAACAGGGTAAACTAAAAATTGTAATACTTTCTCTCTTCCTCTCTTCTTCTGCGTGTGTGTCTATTTAGAGGATTTCATATTTTTTCTCGTCTTTTCTCATCATGACGATGACAGAAAAGTAAAGTAGTACGTATGCATATATTTCTTCTTCGTGTGCTCTCTCTTTCTCTCTGTTCACGTAAGTCTTTATACAATAAGTGCGTAGTAAATTTGCACTGCTGGCAGAATAAATATAACAAGAGAAGCTGTAGGTTGGGTTTTGTTGATGTTAATATATTCTTCTTTCCCATCGTCACCGTCCTTATTTTCTTCTCCTTTTTTTCTCTCTCTCTGTCTACTTATTTTTCTTTTACCAGCTTTAGCTTTATTTCTTTTGTTGGATCAAAAAAGAAGAAGTTTTTTCCTTTTTTTTCTCTCACACAGTTTCATATGCAAAAGTGGTTTCGTCTCACTGCTCAATTCCTATTAGTGTTAAAATTGTTTCCGTGTGTGTGACTGTTTGAATATAATGTCGTCCTGTTTAGTAGTTTGAAAACTTGATATTTTCTTTTTGAACTCTACTTTTTTCACTAACAATAATTTTTCTGCTTTTTTCCTTTCATTTTCTTTGTTGTTCGGTAACTTCTTATATTCTTCTTAACTTTGTACTTTTCAGCTCATTTTTTTTTTTGCTTTTTACAAAAGTATGCATAATACATGCATGCATATTCAAATTCAAATAAAACGCGCGTATTTATGGAGATGTGATGATGTAACAATACTTTGTACATGTAGGCGTTGTACACTTTTTTTGGTGGAAAAGAGGTGGAAAAAAGAGCTCGTTTAAATATTGACTGGTTTGAAGAACTAAATCCTGCAAGCTAGTTTTTTTCTCTTGTTATTGTTATTATTATGACAAGCCAGGAGCTATGTATTTTCTCTCTAGCAAAAAAATATATAAGAAGATAAAAAAGGGGAAAAGGCTTGCGTAGTATGTATGTAGGTATATGATTATTGTTGAATTGAAGCGATGAATCTTTTCTACGTACCATAAACCCACTATACTATAGTATATGCATACATTTACAATATGTGTAAGTAAAACTACTCCGCCTGTTTTTTATACCAGGTTTTATGAGTTTTCATTTCACATTTTATGTACAATTTTTCTCTCCTTTATTCTCTTCTTCGTGCATAAAAAGGGCGAAGCAAAGTAATGAAGAAAGGAGGAAAGAAAGTGGGAAAAATGTGTTATGCGCTGCTAGTTCATGTTTATGTACATATATATGAAGCAGCAGTAGATTGATGGCTGGCAGATGGAGAGAAAGTTATACATTCGATGTGTGTTACAAAGCTAGATTTTTGTGAGTATTGATGATGAACAGAGGGAGACAGGACGACGACGACGACATATCGTACGTATTTTCATGGTTTGGTTGTAAAGGTGCTGTATAAATATGTATGTATACGTTGTAATACCTATTATTATTATTATGATGAACCGAACAACTACACAGCAATCTGTTCCTCTTATAGTTTGTTAAGCTGTATGCGTAAAGGGTATATATAGTATGCTCCATTTACATGACATCATCGTCATCATCATCATTGCCGTTCGATATTATTATTATGTTTATTACTGGTATATAAGTGAAGGGAAACTAGGAGTGAAATGAGACGAGAGGCTGTTGCTGTCTGCTTTTTTCCTGTGTTTTTTTGCTTATATATTCTACTTTCATTTCATGTACTATTATTTTATTATTATCACGGTACAGAACGTTCTCCTAAATGTATCTTGTAAGTATGTAATATTCCAGGCAGGCAAGGCAAGAAGAGAGAGAGAGTTGATGTCTCATCATTGCTAACATTGCATTGACACTACTGCTTGTGTGGCTGTGACTGCTGCCGTTGGGGTTGTTAGTGAAACATGTTAAGGCAAAATGTTGCCGATTCATCGAACCAAACCATATGCCATATCACACTCTTATATAGACAGGGTAAAATGGTGGCGAAGTTTTGAAGTTATAGGAGGCTTAATGCAAGCGGGAATACTAAAATATAGCTAGTAAAAGTGGTTATTGTATAGGTAGGCATTTATGAGCAGATTTGCTTCCAATTTCCTCCGGTGATTGTATCTTACCAAAGTTGGTTGTAGTAGTAGTAGTACACTTGAGCTTCATCCATTCTGAGAGTATTTCGTTTTTTACCTCGCTCTCTTCTGGTCTGAGCTCCCTGGTGGCTTGTATGATTGCGTCAACGATGATGATGATCATCATCATCTTCATGATATTTGTACTGTTCTTGTTGGAATGGTAGTGGAAAACATGAATATGAATGGGTTTGTGTCCTTTCTTGTTTGGGGAATATGTAAAATATCATAAGTGCTCCCATTACATTACACATTGAATGGATGGAATTATGATGTCGTCAAAAGAATATTCAATCTATCATGGAGAGTGATTTCATGGAACTGAGTATTTCATCAGAGAGGTAGACAAGGGGAATACAACAACATATCTTTTTCATCATCTGCTTGTTTCCATTTTATCATTATATATATGTTTTCCAATATCTTTTAATAATAATAATCTGTCGTATTGAATGCTTTATATGATCACCTGATCAGCTCACAGTAGAATAAAGCTCATTGTGCTCCGAGCATTCATTCGTTGCTGTGTTCAGTCAAGTCAAGTCAGAAGTGGGGCGGATGTTGTTCTAATAGCACTATAAAACGAAATCATATGCATGTCTATGTATGTATAATAATGTATATGTATTATCCAACCTTTTTAATTTATAAACATGAAAAAAAAACATTTTCATATTGAGCCGCTCACTGTAGCGAGTAAAATTTGTATTAAGTACTTCGTTTGGCTCTGTAATTACTTACAGTCCTTTTCCATGTCCTTTCCTGTCTCTTTCAGGGTTACCAAAACATAGTCATTTGGTATCAGGTAAAATTATATACTCGTTGCTAAAAACTTGTTATATACACTCTTCATTTATTATACTACACTACGTAATGGAACACGTGTACCTGCATTGTTTGTAAAAGGTGTATGCTAATGAAATGGTGACGGGAAGATGATAATGATGGCTTTCGAGTTTGTGTCTGTTGGGTTTTGTGGGAGAGTGAAAGACATAAATGCGAGGGCTTCACAGAGAAGATTTTGCAAGTTGGCAAGTTTTAAACGTGTTTTGTGTAAAACTACAATAGTTTTCATGAGGTTTTTTTTATATCCATAAAGTTTGTTTGGTTGAGTAGTGGGAATAGAGAAGAGAAAATGCATTTATGTATTAAATTTTGAACCTCCAAGTCAAGTCACATCATCAGCAGCCGCAAAGCAAAAGCTGGGGATATGCACTAGCTTAAAACCCTTCCCAGTGCTATTTCTGTGTCTGTTTTGTAAAAAAAAACTAGATGTCTAAAACTGTTGTTTGTGGAAAGGATTTACTTTGATAAAATAATGAGACCATATAAAAAGTAACAGAAGTAATCCCTGATTTGAAGTTGCATGTTTCTGTGTGAACGTGCCGCTGCCACTGCCATCACCATCATCAAAAAATACTTATATTGTAGCTAGCAACAAAAACCTGCATCTCATCTTATAAAAAAGAAGGAGAGAGAACAAGCGCATAAGTGGCAGTATAGTAATAATAAAATAGAGGTAGATTTTTAGCATGGTTATATATTTTAGGGTGAAAGCTTTTTTGTTGTCTGGTCTTGGCTTGGTGAAAGCATAGAGATTTAAACTGACATTTTCATTTCATCCTCAACGTTTCAAACTCTCATGTTTTGGTTTTGTTTTTTTCATTGCAGCCATCGAAGTTGAACGTGTACAAGAATGACTCGGAGAGCTGGGATTACACCAATCCAAACTTGGGTAAGTTGCTGCTGCTGCTCTTTTCTCTTTTTGTGTTTATAATTGCTGTTTTATGTCAAGAGTATAAAATGTACGAACTTTTATATTTAAAAAAAAATGATGTAATATTACATGGTACACCACCGTGATATTGCTTATTTATAAGTAGGTAGGTATGAATGTATAATCAACCGTTTTTGTTTTGCATACATTAAAATGTGAAGTGTAATACAAATATACATACAATAATATACTTATATGCATATTTCCAAGTAACTACTTTTGTGAATCATTTAACTTGTGTATATTTAATGAGATGGTTTGGTTTATATGGATTGAACTAGGTGTAGTGAGAAATGTGTGAGTATACAATGTATATAAATATAAGCATAGGGAAGGAAGAAGGTTATTGAATCGAGATAATTTTGTGCTGTAAAAGTTGTAGCTGTTTTTTGTAGTATGTAGTTAGTATGCAATGCAGTATACTAATACAATTGACAACGCAGTAAAATAAATGTGATTCATTTACGTGCACACATTCAAGTCAAGTGTTTTCTTTCACCAGCAATTTACAAAGTATTGCCATTACTATTACCGTTATCCATATGCTGTGTCGTCGTAGAACAATAAGGCAAAAAGTAAGAGGGAACAATAATAATAATATAATAATAATAATAAACATTGGTATGCAAAAGTAGAGAAAATCTGGAAATAAGGGAGAGAAAGTGAGAACGGCATGGGAGAAATTTTGTGGACAGCCACAATAATCGCAATCAATTCAATGTGCGTAGCGTTTATTCTCTATATATTATACATGTGTATGTGCCATATAGTGGATTGGAATGGTCCGCTTAAGTATAATATATTATTGCATTGTGTTGTGGAAGAATGTGGTAAACAAGGGTCATAAAATCATTCAAAAGAATCACAATCACCACAGCACATTCAACTTGAGAGGATGGGCTTTTTATTGCTCCGTGAGATACTTACATGTTCGATTCTGATTGTGTGCTTACAGACTGATTGTATATGTACTTATGGAGGTATGTATGTTATGGATAGGTTTTCCATCGAAATGGAGTGGGATGATGATGACGAAAGAATTTGTACAAGTATGGAGGAAATTATTCATAAATAATTCTTGTACAGTCACGTACGAATGTGTACAGTCATATCATAATATAAACAAACGAATACTACACTAGAATAATAACCACCTAAATGTAATGCGTCTGTGGCTGCTTGGATTGCTGCGTGTTTAGTATATATTCGTTACGATATGACGATGCTGATGATGGTTGTGCGGTGAATACTGGAGTAGTAGAGGTCCCATAAGCAATTAGCTATCGATTCGATCGTGACACCCAATAACAACCCTAGTTCCTTTTTTCTTACTGCTTGCTTGTCTTAAAGCCGCTACCACCACCACCGTCACTTTACCACCACCACACCAAAAGCAAAACAACTTTTTTTCTACTTTCTCAAGAAAAAAAGAGTGGTATTATAGCCTGTGGTCTCTGGTCTAGTAGCTGACTGTTTACTTCAGTTTCCGTTTGCCTTAAGCACTATATAGCTTTTGTATATATTTCACCAGTTGAGTTTTTCTTTTGGTTTTTTTTTCTGGACGCGTGCATTTAAGAAAAAAGGTGGACGGTGTATGAAATGGAAATAAGACGCGTTTATACACATGGTATACAAGTTGCAATGGAGTTAAGTTGTTTGAGCATAAGTAATGTCACGAAATGTCCCAAGAGTTGTGAAAGGAAAATGCTCCTCTAATTGGGATGTTTATCGATCCAAAAAAAAATAGAAGAAGAAGAACTTGGGAGAAAGTTATTTCATGGAAGAAAATAATATTAGGAAATATTTGTAGGGAATTGGCCTGGGAATTGGCTTAATAAAAGTCGTGTAAAAAGTAAAGGTGGAATGCCTTTATAGTAATGATGGCAAATGGAGCGGGTGTGTTGCGGGTATATATGCCTCATTTCATAGACGACACATCCACCAGCTCTCATGCATTCCTCGAGTTGCCATATAGTCTTCTACAACTGCATAACATGGAGACGAGAGAGAAGTTGTATGTGGTGATGGTGGGGAAAACTTAACTCACAATCAAGGAAAGAACATTTATTATTATTATCGTGATATAATAGAACATTAATAGATAGATATAATAATAGTAAAACATGTAGATGTTGAAGAATAGTATGTGAAAGGTTTCTGTATTAGCAATAAAGTTATAGAACACACACACCTTTATGAATAATATATAAATTGTGATGATGTGATGTAATGTGTAGTAGTAGTAGTAGTATTAATAATATAAGTGTAGTTACTCACGAGGAAGGAGAATAAGAGGTGATTTCGAAACCGAAAACTATTCAGGCAGAAGTGAATGAAGGGAGAAAGAATACTTTCTGGATTTTACTTGAGTTGAGTAGTAAGTAGTAGTAGTGTATGTGCATATTAAATGTATGTATGTATGGCTATGCGTGTTAAACTAGTAGTACTTTTACTGCTCCTGCTGCCAGACTTACTCACGCCTGACCGAAGATATTGGAGATTTTCATTCTTCTTACGCAAGAATGACTATTACTTCGATTTCTCCGTGGAATCCTGTGTGGAAATAATCGTTTGCCTTCGAGTTTTGTACAGAAGTTGTGTAGTAGTAAGTCAGAGTAGCAGCAATAAATCCCATCGTTTTGCCACACGTTCTACCAACGTCATCCCTTCAGATTACATATACCTATCTGAAAACGACCACTGGGAAAGTAAAAAAAGAGCGAACAAAGTTTAATGAATACAACAGGGAAGGTTGCCGTTGTGGCGGAACAGATGAGCGTGTAGATTGTAGGTAGATGTTTTATTGGTGGAGTTGTAGTAGGAAAAGTTATAGAATACTCACAATCACAATAGGTTTTAGGTATATTTAAGAACATTGTACATAAGCATTCGTATTTCTTCTCATCTGTGATTGGTAGTGGATACTCACAACACCTAATATATATGTAGGTATTCATGTTCCGCATGAACCAATTTTCAGCTTTTTGCTGTTTCCGAGATCTAGAACGTGACATGTGGGCGGACGGACACATCTTTGTATTCTGATACATTCATTCTTCGAAGGCCGACGGTCTTGTGCCTAAAAAATAATATATGATTTCTTGTGTTTGATTTTAACTGCTCAACTCATCTGCAACTTTTTGTTACGCATAAAATTCTTCACCATGAGACTACTTGCAGTTTAACACACAGGCTCACTAGCTCAAACAATCAGATGTAATGTTACACGACAGTTTAGTTCAGTTGGGGGGAAAAGCTCCCCGGATTTTAGCAGGGCTTCTGCAAGGAGAGGATTTGGAATAAGAATGGAATGCAAAAGTAGATGTAGCGGAAATAGACAGGCAAATGCCATTCAATGTACCATCACCATTCTGTTTTCTTTTTCTGCTTCTTACTATAACTGTGTAGACGTTTCCAAATGGAATTAGTAAAAGGAATGTAGATAAATGAAAGTTGATAGTATTACTTACAATCAGGAATGAATAAAAATAAATAAATATTTCAATCTAATGCATGGTTCATGTTTTTTTGGTAAATAAACAGAAATGAGAAAGCAAATAGTTATGCATTTGACGCTGTCATTATCATGGATTTTGATTTGTCAATAATCTGACTTACTTATTTTCAATGGGCTTAAGTGTAATGGCTGTGACATTCGAAAGAGTAGGGTCTTTTCTTATGTTATAAAGCTTGTCGTTGAAAAAAACAGAGATATTTACAAAATGAAGAATAAAAATAAGATGGCAAGATGTGTATTAAACGGTGAAGAACACAGTGTTCTTTATATGTGTTTGATTGAAAATATTTCTGTACGGAGCGTTATTTCTTATTTTTTCTTAAAAAATAAGACTTTTTACGTTTATCCCCAATTATTTACATAGACATTTATTTATATTGTTTTGTTATCATAGCATAGCGTGTTATAATATTTTCTTCTAAAAGCAATCTAATGGTCCTGTCAGAAAAAGTAACATTCACAACCAGGCAGAAAGCAACATGGAGAATTATTTCATGAGTTTCCTTCCGTTTCTTCCTCTCCTACTCTCTCACGATAGGATTGTGTTGTGAGTCTGACATTGAATGTTGTATTGTACAAGAGAGAGATATAATATGTGCGTGTGTTTGTGTGTGTGTGGAGTCGTGAATTGGAGTGCTACTTGGTTTTGGTTAGATCTCTCTAGTCTACTCAGAGGATACAACAGCAGCTGGTGTGATATGAATATAATATTCACAATCAGAATGCTAAGTAGTGGTGGTGTGGTGGTTGCAGTACTGATGATAATAGTATAAAAACAACAGCAAGTCTGTCAGACACAATTATAGTTTTATTTTGGATAAAGGTATAAATACTTTAGAAGAAAATGTTGATCCATCTCATCTCTCTCTCTCTCTCTCTACCTTTCTCTTATTTTGCTTCCAAATTTTAAATAGAAGTGAATGAATATTACCTAGGTAGGCATATATATGTATATATATATTAGTGTATTTGCATACCTATAGTATATAGTATATACACCATGGGTGAATCAGACAGACACATATTCTCAGTCCTGATATAGCATACATACTTTTGCATTGTTCCATTGCATTGTCTTTGCACAAAAACACCACTACTACATGTTTTGTCTACAGTTTTCATTCCCACTCGCTGCTCAACTTTATACCGTTTTGTATGACTGGCTTAAGGCATGCATGGCGAGGCGTTATATTAGGAAACCTATTGTAATCCGGTTGTCACCATAACTCACTCACACAAGACCCGGGGTCTTGTCTTCAATTCAGAATTCACGTTTCATTATAATCCTTTTCTACAGCCAGCTACGGTTCCTTTCATGCATCATACTACTACTACACAGTTTGTTCACCATTTTTTTTCGGTGTTGAGATTTTCAAGTGTACAGTACATACGTAGTGCATATTATGCATATGTGTGTAATGTACAAAGCTATGTATGTTTTACTCTACAAAAACAATGCATAACTCACGACTACTACAACTACAAAGTATAAACTGCTCATTTTATGTTCGGTTTCGATTTTACCAAAATTTATAGCCAGCTAGTACGAATGCCATTTTAGGAAACAAGGTAGAAAATAAAACAGTAGTAGACAATGGAGAAAAGGGAGGCTCTCTATGTGTGTTGGAACTACATTTCTGTTGAATGAATTTTTTATGAATGGCAAATGAATTAATATTAATAAAAGCAATGGCTTAGCTTACGTCACATCAACCAAAATAGTGTGGTAAAGCTGGTAATTCATAAATTTTCTGTTTCGTGCTCAAGGAGCTTTCATTCGTTCTTTTTTTTAACCACATCCGTACAACTGTTAATAGTACGGAATGAGGTGCAAATCTGCTGCGAACTAGCAGCAGCAGCAGCAGCAGCCAGCAGATCAGATATTCTTTATGGTGATGATAATTTATAAGCCTAAAGCTACAGAGAATTGCAAATTTTTGGATCAAGTACGGCAGCGGCAGCAACATGAAAATTGAACATCATTATTATCAGTGCCGCGGCGCCATCATCTTTGTTGACGTGATCATATATGTGAATCGGAAGTTTTTGGTTGCGTTTTGAGTTGCGCATCAAAACTGACAAAATATAGAGACCACAAAATAAGATACACACTTCACTTTTAACTAGCTTAAAAATATAACAGCATATAGAGGAGATAGTAGAATACTAAGAAGGCTGGGTGGTGGTGGTTAGTTATGAACGAATAGAAATTTTCAAGAAAATATATCCTAATAATACGGTTTGACAGCATTAATGCCACACTTTATTCAGTAAGTGAAATACATACCTATATAGAATATATAGAAGAAGACCTCCAGGCACCAGAGAACTACTCACCTATCATATTATTATACCAGTCGAGTCGAGCTGTTTGCGATGTGTGTTTTGGCGTGATATGATGGAATCCAACCAAACCACATAACTGCAATAACTTATTTTATTTTCTAGATAATTTTTAATATATTTTCATTGTCAGAATGGTTGACGGTTTATATAGGTAATGTTTAGTTGCGATATGATATAAAGATGATGATCATCTCTTCTCTTCCTTCAAAAAAAAGTCTTGAGGTTATAGGTAAACTACAGCTGCTGCTGAGGTGCCGATATGCTACTTCATTCATCGTAACATGTAGTCTTTCATAATCTCACAGAGAGTGAGAGTGTGAATATTTTATAAAACTACTCTCTACTCTCAAGAAGGCTCACGAGCCTTTCTATATACCTAAGCAATATCGAGTAAAGTAGGAAAAAAAACACTCACATTGCATTGCCACAATCACAATAAAATGCTCACTCCCATTTCCATTTTCCTCCATCATCGTTATCAAATTATCAGGGTTGTGATTTATGTACCGGAGGAGAGAAAAAAAAATGTAATATTTGGCAAAACAGTATATGTATGTAAGCACATTATTAAAGCATTATGCAATGCAATTGGAATGAAGAAAGAATAGAGAGAGAGAGAGCGAGAGTGCCAGCCAGGTATACTTAAAAATAAATCACAGCATAAAATTATAAGGGTATGTATATAATAGAGAACAATGTAATGTGTAAGATAATTTGTTATATAAAGTAAGTATGTATGTATATTTGATATTATTATTATTATTTATCCTCATAAAACCTATTTGGGAAGATTATAGTGCTGTGTTCCGTCGCGTCGTGAATGTGCATAAAAAAATAATAGTAATGTCGTAATCTGAGAATAGAAGTGGTGCAAAACTAGTTATGAAGTTGCTTGAACGAAGTAGCAATTTGCAGTGTAATTATTTTTTTGGTGTGTCGATTATTAAATAGGTATGAAAATTTACATGCCAGCGATTTGGTTTGATGATAAAAATGTAACATGAACAAATTTTCTAAAACTATAAATAAGATTGCCCCTATTGTCTATTTAAATAATTGTCTAGTTTATTAGAACAATGGTATATAGTTATAAGTACAAGTATATGTGTATATACTGTTGTAATCTTATATCTTGTGATTCATGACTTATGTCTCACGATTCAGATTAGAAGGGGAAAATAAACAAACAAATAAAAAAAACTGGGTAATTTTAAATGTATTTGGACAGCGGATGTATTTATAAATGTTTAAAGGGAAAAAGAGAGTATCAAACCATGTCAAGTCAAGTCAAGTGAGCGTCATGTAATAAATTTTTTCTCCTTTTTTTCTCGCGCTCCCTCTCACTTTTTTCTCTCACCCGTCACAAGTGCCGTGACATGCAATATGCAATAATAATAAATGCAACGTTGTTTTCCGGATGAGTTGAGCTAAACACGGTTGTAAAGAAACTAGGTATATTATTATTATTATTATCGAGGTTGATCTTCTCCTCTCTCTGCAGGGTTGATAGTTCATGTTCCGTTTCGGTTGTTTTGGTGTGCTCACGACATGATAATATTATGATGGTATTATTATTATTACTATGTTCACAGCAGCATAATATCTGTGCATACATTTTTATAAGTATTTCAAGTGCGACTTTTAGGATGATTTAAAAAAAATCATTCATCCATAATAATCTTGCTTACATTTTTTTAACTGAATATATGATCTGATCCTCCTTTCAGGTACTTCTAAAGAGGGGCGACCTGGTCCTTTACTTCAGGAACCCAGATTTGGTACAGCACCGATTCCGTATCGTGAGTGCAATTTTCCGGCTGTTCTGCTGAAAAATAACACTAAACGTGTGTAGTACTTACTAGTATTATCTGGGAATGCAATATTTCTATGGCTGTATTGGTTGCTGTTTTTTTAGTAGTTGGTTGGTTTTTTGTTATTTTTATGGCCGGTTTCTGTTGTTGTTGCTTGTAAGATCATGTGCGTGTCACCGTACATTAGTCGCTGTTTGACTTTGTTTTTAGTAGTAATGGTTTGGTTGGTGGTAGTATATGATATGATACGGCAGTACTTAAAAAGAGGTTTTGCTTAATTTTGTTATAATATGTTATACCTGTAATTGCTATACGGTAAGCTTCCTTTCCTACCTGCTGTTGTATAATAATTCGGCATTACTGGGCAAATGGAACCTGTGGTCTGTCGCCTGTGTGTGGGTATTTGACTTTTTTTTATATATATACATAGGTACATATATTATATGCTCAGTTTGCTGTAATTATTATGCGGGCAAATTTGACAGTTTGCACACATCGTGTTCCTTATCTTGTTCCATGATCTACCTGCCTGTTAGTTGGTTTCTTGTTGGTCCTTCTATCCTATACTAGCAAAGCTGCATGTGTTTAATAAAAAAAACTAATTTATGTGCATATAAAAGCTTTCTAGTACTTGGGTTTATGATGTTTTTATTATTTTCTCAGTTTATATTTCCACTTCTTTCTAGTTAATTTTGTAGTTTTGTTGGGTGATGATGATTAATGCGAAAAGATTTTACAGAGGTCGACATTTTACATCACTCTACTTGACTGTGTGACTGTGTGTATGTTTTTATTTGGGGTATCTCACCGGAAGGGAATTTATTATTTAAAATTGAAGGGTGCAGTGACACAGAGAAACATACAATGTCGTGTACTCTCCTTGTGGCTTTCTTGTCATCCAATTACTTTTATTGCAAATATATATTTGAGTTTAAATAAATATAAGTACAAATGGGAAAAGTGAACATTTTCTGAGAGTAAACTGAAATATTGTTGAAGCTATGTAATGTTGTTGTAAGTTAACACGAAATAAGTTTATTTTTTTCTTGTAACTATATCGTAGTGGATGCCAAAAGAAACAGAGAAAGAATAAATAAATTAGTGTATGTGGTACGAACGAAGGATTAAGTTTGTTAAAGTTTATGTGTGGTATGTGTATTGGTGCTGTTTTTAGCTGGGTTTGTATTACATGTGTACTTTCAGCTTTGCTATGTTTATAATGTTAGGGTTTTGGACAGAGGGCTATAAAAAATTCAAGGCAACGTTGAAAGTAAAAAGTGGTTTCCGAACAAAATTAATATGATTATACAAAGAAAAAACAATTGCACTTTTGAATTGAGCATTTAGTGTTATAAATTAGTATGCTATACTATTTAAAATCCGTTTTAGATGTGATTATAGACAAACGAACAACATTCTGGGCACTTCAAATTGAAAAATGTTTAGCTATATATTTTTCCATTGTACACGTAAATATATATGTACACACACATTTTTATCGACATTAAACTAATGTATTTCGATATGCCTCCAGACACCACTGCATATGCAACTACAAAAAAAAACAAGAGTGCATGAAAAGTTAGCAAAGAAAGTTGCGTTTTCAATAAACATGAAACATTTTTCAATTTAAAAAATATATATCTACACATGCATAGATAGAAAATGCGGCGACGCATGCATGGTTGCTGTTGTCGAAAAAAAAAGTTGTCTTTCGACAACGATGATGTTGATGATATTGATGATGAACAATACTACATCGCGCCATGATAAGAATTGTAAAGTAAATGAAAAAGAATGAATAGTAAATATAGAATTTTTATTTGTGATGCTGCTGCTGTTGGTTGATAAAAATAGGCTAAATGGTTAATGAGAGGTGCAAG
>JAHZNC010002678.1:0-12917 GCA_027744095.1 Zhuqinia jingwanae | reverse complement strand
CGAATATGACATTTTTAAATCACAATTAGTTAATTGTAGTACGAAGGCCATAACTTACTGCCTTACATGGGTTTATTCATATTTTTATACATGCCGATCGATAAGCATAACTAGATATGATACCTGTTCCATCAGAAATACCTGTCAGCCTCTTTTACAAATGACAAAAAAAGTCATATTTTGTTGCAATTTACCGAAACCAGTCCAGGGAGTCCAGATAGCTGTGTATCGCATGATATAAAAACATTTGGAAGGCAGGTATGTCCACAAAAATAAAGGTGTGTAAATTTCGTTGACATTGAAATATTATGGATTAAACCCGTTCACAGTTTTAGTTTCTTTTTTACAATTAAAACTAATTGGAACCTGTTCAGCATAATAATAAGTAGGAGGACTACTATATATTATTTACATTAGTGATCAAGGGGATTTGATTATTACAACTTGAAATTAATCATGAATTAGAATTTTTATATTTGACAGATGAAAGATATTACATAATATATGTGCACATGTTCGCACCTACACCAAATTGGGCCTCCCATTCAATAAATCATGTATGGTGTCAGTGGGCATGTTGACAGGTTTCAAGGTAGCGTTTGGATTTTTTACAATTTACTGAATAATTTTACTTGATCACTTCTCATATCGTTCATTCATCATCAATGACTTCATTTCATAGACATTTTTGGAACGTCCAAACTACTAGAGTTAAAACTACCGGAAGTAGTTTGCAGACTATTTAATAACTTGTGAGATGAAACTTGTTCACACACATATCTGAATACATATTATGGGTTAGCAGGACCTCACTTCCGTTTCCCTTATAGCCAATAGCCAATATTGTGTTAGATATAGGTACATATTATTTTAATAGTTCTATGACTTTTTAGTTAGTGTCGTTGACACATCAACATCATCATGCTGTAGGGCATGTGTCGTTATATTTTGGCTTGTTATATGCAACATTATATGATTATGAAGGACACGATAAAGAATCAGTTGGACGCACGCAAGCTCAAGGTTTGTACGTTTAGTTTGTTCAATGTTAGACAACCTATTATTGTGAGACAATGTTTGTAAAAAAAGATACATTTGTGTTGTACAGATATTTAGTATGAAATTGCTTACATACGTACGTATACGACTGAGCATAAAAGTTCACAACAAAAAATGTATCCTACAAGATTATAAATAATAAAGTGAATTGTGGATAATAGTTGAAAGTTTCGCGTGTTTTAAAAACAAATACATGGGATCATTCAGACAATGATAGTTGGTGGTGATTCCGGATTATGAAAGTGAGTACTGGTGGGAATAAAATTTTGTTGAGACACGGGATTAGATCACCTTTCCATATCAGGCTTTCGAGTGAATGAAGTGAAAAAATGAGTTTTTTTTTGTCAAACTAGTTAACTTGGCACGACAGTGCCAATCTGCATGTTCAAATTAACAATACATAAGCATAGATTTTGTGCATTCGTTTAACATTTTTAAACCAAGACAATTTTACCATTTTTTGCGAGTGACCAAGACAGTAATTTTTGGTGGGATTTAGAACAGACAGAATATAAATTATAAATTATCATATTTTTGCAATAATAGCCCATATTCCTTTATCCCATAATTCCCAGTACCACAATGGCATGTTTTATTGATCTTGGCATGGACAACGCTGCCAAGAGACAAATAAATAAATGAAGTTTATTTGTGCTCGGTCAGGTGCATGTCTCTAGGTCGACCAAAGAACAAGTTTGCATAACAATGCCATGTATGATTGCATGTCTTTAAATGTGTGTACAAAGGTGTAGACAAGATGCTCTAGTAATTGCTACGATTTTTAATATGCAAGTGTGAACCTTGAACAGTGGACAGCAGTGATCGTTATTAGATGTGTATGTGGTAGCGCATCATGAAAATCATATTCAATGGTTTGGAAAGGTACTAAAAAGTCATATTATGCTAATTGCCAACTTATAAAATTGCAGTGTGTTGTTTAAAAAAAATGCAGAGAAAAATGTTGGCCAATTGAAAGAAAACATGCATAATTAAATCATAACAAATTCATGTTTTCTCAAGGTTAAAAAAATGTCAGGTTCTTTTAGTTTCATTTTGAGCATGAGTCATTTATTTACAATTTAAATTACAAAAAAAATTAAGAGTGATTGGCTATTAAAGTTGTTTTTTTTTGTTGTTACCTTTTAAATATCTTATGAAACAAAATAGTTAGTATGAAATATCCAATGATATACGCAATCAAAATGACAACACCTGGCCAAACATTGGGATGCGTAAACTCCCATCCTCGACTTGTCACAGATCTCACAGCTTCCGCAGCTGAGGTACATGGAAAAACTTGAACAATTTTCTGAAGTATTTCCGGCATCCCTTCCAAAGGCCATACCAGACCGGAGAGGATGAAATTGGGAAAAAATGCTGCCATTGCGATCATAGCCGCTTGGACCTCTTCCGTGCAAATGGATCCCAAAAGGAAGCCCATTGAGACTCCGCCGTAGCCACTCAAAAGGAAGATGAGAAGGCAAATGGCATGGCTTCCCAAAATGGTGATCCCGAAAAGGTGTGTGAAAACGGCGTAGCTAAGAAGGGATTGGATGACAAGCACAAAGAATTCGGAAATTGAGTAGGCCACCATGATTTCCCAGATTTGCACACCGCCCACAATGGAGCGGTCCATGACACCATTTTTCTTTTCCTTTATGTAGCGAATGCTTGTGGTGATGATTGGGTAAAAGAATATTAGTCTAGACCGGAATTTAAAAAAAACATTACATTATGTAGCTGTTGATATGATTGGTTCAAATGGAAGGAAGGTTTGATTATTTTTGCTACTTACGCGGGAATACAGCCGGGTGCCATGAACTCACGGAAATCCGTGTCATCCTTACCAAAAAGTGGATCATGATACTAAAACAACAAAAATTTTTCAAACTTAGCGTTCATGTTGATTTGACTATTTTGCAATAGTGTTTTACCATCAGAGGTGAGTCTGCCTGTCTAGCGTCAAAACCGCAGTCAGTCAGGAAGATTTTGATAAAGTCTTCGTACGCATCGTACAAATTTTTTTTGAGCGAAGCTGAGATTTGTTTGCCTAAACAAATTTTTAAAAGCAAATATATGAATATGATGCAATAATAACAGGATGCTTTTGGGCTCAGTCATTCCAGCACACGGCAAGGTCATTCCAGCACACAACACACAGCACACGTCATTCTGGCACACGGCAAACAGCTCCCAGCACACGTCATTCTAGTACACGTCACCCCGGCACACGGCACACGTCATTCCGGCACACGTGTTTCCAGCACACAGATTTCAAGCATCAAGCTATCATGCCATTAAGATATAGTACGCGTAAAAGTGCATTGTGAAAGGAAAATGGTTGCTATATACGTTTGTTTGTTTTACAATCACAACGGGGTCACCACAAGTAAAAATAATTATCTTATTTATCTACAATCAAGAGCTGAATAATTATGTATATTGTTAATTAGGTTAGGTTTTGTTAGGTCTAACGCCGTTTCGAAACTGCGGTTAGGTTAGTTAAGTAACTCACATTTTATAATAACAAATTAATTCGTAAACTTTCACCATTAAACCTAACTGCGGTTTCAAAATGGCATTAGACCTAACAAAACCTATCCTAATTAACAATATACATAATTTTCCAGGGTGCCTAGCGCAAATCTCTTGGTAATAGATAAATATCACACTATTACTTGCATGCACGTGCATAACAATCTATCTTTCCTTTCACAATGCACTTTTACACGTACTATATCTTAATGACATGATCGCTTGGCGGAATTCTGTGTGCTGGAAACCCGTGTGCTGGAATGACGTGTGCCATGTGTTGGGATGACGTGTGCTGTAATTACGTGTGTTGGGAGCTGTGTGCCGTGTTCTGGAATGATGTGTGCTGTAATGCCGTGTGCCATGTGCTGGAATGACGTGTGCTGTGTGCTGTGTGCTGGAATGACGTGTGCCGTGTGCTGGAATGACTGAGCCATGCTTTTGCAAAACAAAAAAATATTTTCATTCAAGTTACTTGTTTCATCCAAGCGCACAGTGATCTGGGAAGCGTTAAATGTCAATTCGTCTAAATTTGAGCCAGAAGCCATTCTCTCAAACAGTTTCTCAGAAAAATCTTCGGGAAACATGATAAGGCCCCATATGGCACCTGTCTGCGTTGCCTTGACAGCATCCTCTTCGTTGTCAAAAACCCTCTGCAGGATATTATTAGAAATTTTTAATACAAAATGGCTACTGGCTTTTGTATGTGTTGTTTATACGCAATAACATTACCAAAACAACTGAATCCTTGGCAAGATATTTTAAAAAGTGGCAACTCAAATTTTCCACATGGCATTCCCCCGGAGTCCGGGTAATATTTGGACACACAGCTAAGTAGTCCACTTCGCGGTTCACCAAACCTATAGGTAACCCCAATGGATCTTGTCCAAGCGCTAAACAGATGATTAGAAGCATTACTGATGCAATCAGGATGACGAAAAATAGTAGCAATGGATTTCGGAGGAGTATCACAAAATTCTTTCCAGTCAGCGCCTTGATCCTCACAAAGGAATCCATTAGGGCTGGCTCTGGCTCGTGCATCACTGACGCCATTTTGGTTCGCATGTTTTCAATCTCCGAACTGGAAATGGACTGGGGACCGGTTGTTTCTTCCACGGCATCAACATTATCATTGTTCACACGGCTTCGTTTTAAGCTCCATTTTTTACTCTGTTTTTTCACATTCGCAGCCGCTTTTGCAAGCTCTTTGGGATCAAGCTTGTGCTCAGTGTCTTTTCGTGAGAGGAGCAAAACAATTTTTTCTAGATTCGTCGAGTCATATTCAGCGAAAAGTTCGTCGGGTTGTCTTTCTGTTAGCAACCGACCGCTTCGCATAAGTCCAATCTGAAAATCAAGTGTCATTGACCATTAATATTTTTTCCATTTTTTTCCTGCTTCCAAAAAATTTGTCTACAAAAAACCTGAAATGGGCTGATGCTCAAGGTTTCGTATAATGCATACAAATGGCAATAATAACAATGCAAGTTGCAAGAGATTGCATGCAAAACATGCAACTGAAGGAAAAATTGCCATTCATATACCACCTACATTAAACACGATACCAAATCGCAGTACAGTGAATGAACTTACATTGTCAGCTTGCTTGCACTCCTCGATGTAATGGGTTGTGATTATCACCGTGGTTCGCTTGCTAGCAACAAGTTTCTGCAGATGAATCCAGATACTATGTACAAAAAATTCAAATATATTTTTTATATGGTAATTTTATTTTTTTACAATGTTGAAATATTACTTACTTTTGTCGCATAAGCGGATCCACCTAAAATTAATTATAATAAAAAAAGTAAAAGGAGCTATCTTTTTATTTAATCATTGATGGGTTTAAATATATTTTAAAATCTTACGCCAACTGTCTGTGTGTAGGTAGATGGACAAAAAAATCGTCAAACATTAATTACTTTTTGTGATTTTGTATTTACATTCAAAAATGATGCTTCTTAATATATCTAAAAAAACCGGCTCATCAGCGATTAACAGTTCTGGTTGATGAATAAGGGCCACTCCGAATGAAACTCGACGTTGTTGGCCACCGCTAAAGAAATAAGAAACTTTTAGCTTAACGTTGCAAGACGATAGATTAAAATAACCCTTTGGGATTAAGTTTTTTAACCTCAAGGTCGCAACCTTTCTGCTTCCCAACGGCAAATCCAACAAATTCAACAAAAATGATATTTGGGATTCAATCTGTTCTTTGCTCATTCCAGCCAAGGTTCCAAAGTATACTAGAGTTTCCTCGATAGAAAATTCCAGATAGAGTGAAACATCTTGGGGCTGGTAGCCAATATTCCTACCCGGCACCCCGATCGACTTTGAGCCCGGCTTTTTACCAAAAATCCATATATCCCCGCGATCCAACCTCCGTTGCTACCGGAGTGCCGGATTCATATGATTTATCCGCACCACGAACTATTACAGCGTCGCCAGCAGGAGTCACACTAACGCGTCTCCTTTTCAGGATTTGTATCTTGGAAGCCGGATCACTATCTTCCCGATCCAAAACGCGTAATTCCACACCATTACGTTCACTTATTCCAACACTTTGTATTGTATCAGGATCCTCCAAATTGTCGTCCATGGTAAATGAACTATTCACCTTTCCCCCACCACTCGCCGTCACTAATACCACTTTGTCGCCTACCACCCGTTAATCCTTCCATGCCAACGAATGAAACACGAGGCTGACCCATTCTCGGGTGGCTACTCCTGCCAAAATAAAGATAATTTTAAATTTTAAACCACATATTTTTAAAATTACCACTAAAACTACAACTTACGCGGGAACATCCTCTTGAGACATTTTTATGGTTTGATTTAATTAAATTTTCCTTGCAATTCCCTCAAATAAAATCTAAAAATTACAACATAATATTTTATTTTATTTTAATATTTCAAGTTTAATTCTTTTATGCGGTTTCTCAAGATTTTCACTCCAAATTCCCCGTTCCTCTCTGTATGACTGTTAGGAAGGTATTGTAATGCAAATTTTTGCCATGTTTTTGCACAATTTTTTCCCCTCTTTGAAGGTATGTATGTAGATATATATATCTTTTTGATTGCGACTGCCGTACTGACCTATGTATCAGGTATCCTTTTTTACTAGGCAACTTGCGGAAAAAATGTTAACACACTAATTCCTAATCCATCTCTACAATCTTGCCCATGCTAATATAAAAAATAACCAACGTTTCCAGATATTTTTCTTGTCCCATGCAAATAATTACTATTATTAAACAAACTAACTACCTACCCATACCCATGTATTGTAGAAATTTATCAAAGTAAAGGCGTCCAACCAAAATGTCGTCAAAAGACACACACTACCACACAACCAGAATCATATTCGCAAAAAAGCTCGTAACTTACAAGAAAAACAACAAAATGCTTTTAGGGATTAATATCATATGAGAGCAGCATATTATATGACTATAAAAAAAAATACAAGCTGCATTGTTGGTATAACAATGTATTACACAAACTCTTCTTGATGTGGGGGTGATTGGCATAGTAGTAGCAGCAGCAGCACCTTATTCATTGTTTTTTTTTTGGTAGTTTATTTTTTTTTTACTTTTTTTAGTACACATGTGGATTGCTTTCCTATATTATGTAGGTATCAACATTTGGACACACACATGTCTAGGGATATATAATAATGGGTTGTCTGGCAACATTTCTTGTCCACAAATTCATCAAATAATAATACATCTAGTTTTAAAGTCATTAACCTTATCATAAAGGCTACTACTTTTGGAATATATTACATGCATATGCATGTATTAAAAAATTGGTATTTATTTGTTTCCCAGCTATAAATTTAAAACAATAGCAATGTTCTTATTTACTTTTATTGCTTATGCTATTATTTGCGACTAGCACACAAGAGACATGCGCTTTATTCATATAATTGATAATGTAGGTATTGTCTTTACATACAACATGAAGTTGGTTGGATTTTTCTCAAGGGAAACCTCCAGTATAATTACGTGCATACAAACATATACAAGAGACATGCGCTTTATTCATATAATTGATAATGTAGGTATTGTCTTTACATACAACATGAAGTTGGTTGGATTTTTCTCAAGGGAAACCTCCAGTATAATTATTATGGACGTACACACATGCATACAAACATAGATAAAAAGGTATGAAATGGAATAAAAACAGCAAAAAAAATGGACGATAACACGCATTCGCATTACATTTAAAGTTGTGTGCGGATACAGGTGCATTTGCATTGTGTCTTTTTGATTGATTATTTTATACTTGTAAAAGATGGAATTATACAAAGTAGGTACATAATATATAAACGTTAATAGGTAATTTTTATTAAAAAATATATATGCGTTTTTGGTGTCATGTAATCCAATTTTTAACATTGTTTTTCATTGCGTATGTGTGGCCAAAATGACTTGGGTCACTTGGTGAAAGGATAAAAATAAAATGTTAACGACCTGCTGCATTTTAATTACTTGTGCGTGTATATTCGCATAACTTTATTCAGAAAAAAAATTTAATTGAAATTATAGTGCATTATAAGTATGCATTTTTGGTCCTTAATTTTTGGTAATAATCAGTATTTACATTTTCATCATTTTCAACTGTTGTGCGTTTTTTATTCCAGGTCGGTTACCAAATTCGCCTACCTGCTGAAGATTTTATTTTTATGAAATAAAATAAATATACATAATAAAAAACCTCTTAATGACTGCACTAACCTTGAAATTTAAAAAACAATAAAATTTTTATGATGAGAAATCAATCATGAGTCAATTAAAAGTCGATCTCTATCAAATTAATAAAAAATCCTGATCTATGGACCATCAAAAATTTATCCTTTGTACTTTTTCTCATTCACAAACACAGCATGAATGAGAAAAATGTGCTCATAAACTGGCCATCATCATCCATTTTTGTTTGTTGGTGCTTCATACTTCAAAAAGCAAACATTGACATGAAACACTTTATCTCATTCAGCTCTTTTTCTTTAATCTCCATTTTTATACCTTTTTTAAGACACATTTTAATAACCTCATCATCATCCCTATCAGCACAATATTATATTTGCTATTCCTACTACTAATCTGGCAATTTTTTTCTTTTGGAGATCCAAAACCGGTTCTAAGTATACATTGCCAAAAACGATACTGCAAGCAAAGTACGTAGGTTGGTAGGTAACAATGTGAACTGCAAAAGAAAAATGAATAAAATGTGTTTTACAAATGTTGCGGTTTTACCTATCCCAACACAAAGTATATCTACTACGAACAGAGTACACAAAAGTTGAAAGTAAAAAAGGAAGAGAAAAAGGAGTGTTGAGATTGTATAATAATTATTAACGTGAGAGAGGGGGGAACAAAGCGTGATGATAAAAATACATTCTAGTTTGCTCAAAGTCCACCTCCTCAGTCCGTGTATTCCATCAAATTCATTTTACCAATCCTCTACTAATGAATTTATATGAGAAAATATAATATACAATTTTGGAATATATATAATATAGGAATATAAACGACAAACGACACACATCAACGTCAGCATTTGGCGACCACTTTCTTCTTCTTCTTCTTCACAAGAAAAAAAATTATCCTTGAAGGACATAATGTGTCACCATCAACACAACCACACACGCAACGCACACATGTAATCCCTAAACCAGCCAGCACTCCAAAACCTAAAAAAGCATGAAGCAGCAGCAGCAGCAACAACGTTGATAATAATGATAGCACTTTTTTTTTTTAAATAAACGAGTCACAGTCGCATCCCTTCTCCAATGTCATCATGATCATTATCCCATACCTGTTACACTACAACCAACTATAAACCATGCACATTCACTCGAAGCAAAAAAAAATTATAATCCCACACACAAGAAAAAAGGATTCCTTTCCCATTTGACTCCAGGTAGTGTATATACATATGTGTGTATGACTCCATAGGACATGGCCACAAGCCAAGAGTAACACCTATTATCATACCGGTTTACTACTGGAGGGTGCACAGGAATCGCAAAAAAATAACTAAAAGTCTATGCAAGTAAAACGTTGAATAATATACTTCTTTTTTATTATTTCATATTTAAAATATTCATATAACGTCCGATCAAAAGTCAACTTTTTTATTTTCTGGGGCAAAAAAAACTTGATTGGATTGTACTACCAAACATGCAAAATCTTTTTTATAATTTATTGCTGGATAGAATAAATGTCTTGTCTTGTTTTCTATCACACAAAAAATCTCATAATATTCGTGTCATCATAATAATATCACATCATCAGCTTTTTTTTATATGGCCAGCCTTCCACGTGCATAGGTACACAACGTTCGTTTATTTATCTAGGCAAATAATATATCTTGTATACGGTTGTGTTCTCATTTTTTTACACTCCATCTATCTACCTGGAATCTGAAGAAATGTTATAACAACTTTTGAGTGATCATGCCTGTCTCTGAATTGTAGCAAACAGAATATTTTATAAATTCTCGGCATGTTAATATTTTTTGCATGCATATACAAATACATATGTACATATGTTGCATACAACATGTCTCATTTCACAACAGGAAAAAATTACTTCTACCACATATTTATTTATATATTGTGTCGATGTAGTAACTATATATATTTAAAAATTAAAAATTATATATTTCATGCACGCGATTCTGTTTTTAGTACCCTACTATATCATATATATAAATCATCCTTATTTATAGTCGTTGTACACATTTCGTATCGAATTTTTGTTTACGTAGAATTATTATTATTTGTGGTATTTATCTTATTTATTTATCGGACTAAATTTTTCTTGTGAAGCACAATTGTAATAAACCAGTAGACAACTATCCAGGCTGCAATTGAGACGAATCCTGGCCATACGTGGGAATGGCTGAATGACCAGCCGCGGCTCACGATGGAGCGCATAGCTTCGGATGGGAGCTGGCACGGAAGAAGATAAGAAAAGTATTGGAAGCCTAAAGGCATACCTTCCAGCGGCCACATGATACCTGAAAAAATTTGAGAGAGGGCAAATTGGTATTGTTATAGCGAAAAAATGCTTTCAAAATATTTATAACAGAATAATAAATTTGTGTGTTTATTGCACTGACCAGACAACATGACCACCGGGAAAAACATGGCAATTGACAACATTGTGGCTTCTACTTCCTCTTTACAAAATGAGCCGATAAGGAAACCCTAAAAAAATAGCACAGACAGACCATTTTTAAAATGAAAATCCTTTAAAATTACATTATTTCTTGCAAAACAAAAATAATATAAATTACCATGGATACTCCTCCAAGACCAACGAGAATGCCCAAAACCACACACAAAACAAAGCTGCCCACAACCTTGATTTCGAAGAGGACCGTGACAATCATCAAAGCCAACATGGTTTGAATAAAGAGAATAATTGAGGTTGTGATAGAAAATCCTGCCATAATTTCCCAAGTGTTCACCCCGGCCACCAAGGTCCTCTCCAAGGTTCCCAATTTCTTTTCATAAATATACTGGATCCCCGCAGTGATCAGAGGGAAAAAGAAGAGGATTGCTATCATGATCCCGCAACTCATAAACTCCCGGGTATCCGTATCATCGCTCCCGTAAATTGGATCAATGACTTGGAGAGGCAGCTCGGCCAATCTTTCTGGATAGTCACATTCCTTGAGGAGGGCCTTGGTAAAGTCTTTGAAGGAGTCTCCAAACTGCTTTTTCAAAGTTCCCGCAATTTGTTTGCTAGTCTCGTCCATTTCCAAGTGAACAGAAGAGCCGTTTAATACCTCCTCGTCGGCCAACGCAGAGCTTGCCACTTTTGTGTAGTACGCAGCACTAAACCCGTCCGGGAAGGACATGAAACCCCAAATCTTTTCCTCTTTTAACCGCATATCTGGCCTCATCTTCCGTGTCGTAAAATCTCTGATGGACCACGTCGTCTGGAAGGGTATTCAGGAATTCGCAGCTCAGACCAATTAAACTACAAGTTTCATTGCGAAGGGCTAATAAATCGGGACAGGTTGACACTCCACTTGGCTCAAACTCGTGGTTCACAACACCGAATCTCATGGGCTTGGGATCGTTTCCAAGGGCCAGACACATGAAAAGGACTTGAGCGGCCGGTACCCACAAAATGAAGATTAGGAGTAAATAATTTCGGATGAGGACCATCGCATTTTTATGGCCGAGGGTGAGCACACGCTTGATTGAGTCTGTGAAGGAGTTGCCTACCATTTCGTCGTCAATTTTTGCCATGATTGGACCTCGATATTCAAAATAAAAACCGACAAAAATCAGATTACTCCATTTCAGTTAGATTTGATGGAATAATATGAGTGTCATTGATCATACGGGTTTGTGGAGGATTTTGGTTGATTTTATTATTTTCCATTTCATCTTTTCTCGGAATGATGGTAAGATTTTGTGGCATTTCCGATTCATCAGTGTCCTTTCTGCAAAGCTTCAAAACAACTTCCTCCAACAAGTTGGCATTGTGCTCCCGCATTAATTCAATTGGTGGTTTTTCAGCAAGTAGCTTTCCATTTCTCATGAGTCCAATCTATCATTACCCCATACATTAAGAATTACTTGCATAAATTTCTTCTTTTTTTATTTTTTAAAATCATATATTTTACCGTGTTTGATTGTTTGGCTTCTTCAATGTAATGCTATAAAAAAATTATAAAAAAATATACTTTCAATTTACGATTGTCATTTATTTATGAGTTTTATTTGCCCTGTAGGTATTACCGTTGTGATAATGACGGTTGTATTATTCTTCATCACCCTTTCCACCAAATGGGCCCAAATGCTGGTGATAAATAAATAATAAAAGAATACTTTATCAAGGCAAAGGAGGAAAAAGAGTCATGTTCACATGTCGAATTATTTGCAAGTCTATAATTATTATTTTTTAATTGGAAGTATAGCAACAAATATGTAGGAACAACGGGAAAAAACAAACTGAAATTAGCATATTTACTAAAATAGGCGGGAATGAGATAAAGGATTTTTAACAAGCGTATATAAAAGATTAATATGTGAACTGGACCTACCTCTCTCTCAGAAGGGGATCTACACCCACAGTCTGAAAAATATATATAAGGAAAACATTAAAATAATATTTCTGTGATTAAAAATCAAGGTTAAATATTGTTATTGGGGCGTATTTTACGGGCTCGTCAAGTATTAACAGCTGTGGATCATGGATCATAGCCACTGCGATGCTGACCCTCCGTTTTTGTCCACCTAAAAAATTTGAGCAATTTTAATGACAAATCATTTTGATTTATTCCCACAATGGTTTTATTTAAAT
>JAHZNC010002677.1:0-14899 GCA_027744095.1 Zhuqinia jingwanae | reverse complement strand
ATCCAACCATTCGAGGGGCAGTATGCGACCTCCGCAACGGTTATGGGTATTTTCCACACAAACCAGTTTGGTTATGGGATAATGAATGTCGTCGGAGCGTATTAGTTGTTGTAAATATTCCAAAGAGAATGTTCCATCAGGTTCATTTGTGATTTGAGCAGAGTGAATCCCTCCAAATTGAGAAATGTTTCCTTGCTCGTATTTGAACATGTGGCTGTTATCCCCACAGATCATTTCAGAGCCTCGAGCATTGCAGTGTACCAGAGCAGAGACGAGGTTGCCTTGGGTACCTGATGTAACGAGAAGGGCGGCTTCTTTACTGAGCAATTTGGCAACACGACTTTCAAATTCTTTAACAAAAAGATAAGATTTTTTTTTAAATAACTCATAATTAATTTTTATTTTTATAAATTTTCACAAGAGAATTTTAAGAAACCATTTGAACTATTTTTTTAAACATTAAAAAACATTAACCATTTGTGGTTGGGTCCTCTTGCATCACATCATCTCCCAAAGATGCGATTGCAATTGCATCTCTCATGCCCTTGCTGGGTAGTGTCACCGTGTCACTTCTCAAGTCCACCACAACATCCGGCTTAGGTCCCACCAAATTGGATTTATTTTGCTGATAGCCATGTATTTGCACCTTTTCTGTTGCCACTCCATGGCTCTGATCTGTTGAGTTTGTAGGCATTGTTGAATATTTCCGATTTTCCTAAGAACAACGCGATAATATAGTCTGCAAGTCTTAGCTGCGATTTGTTTGTGGTTGAGTGTGTGGAGATGAACAAGTGTTCAGCACAAATGAGAGGCAAACTTTTAAGTAATGAGTTCATGCAATTTACTTCCCATGCATAGAAATAAAATCCAGTTCATCTTTAAAATACGGTGATTCCACACTTCAACATGCATAAGCTAAAATTTATTATGATATGTAAGCATTGAAAGTTACAAACGAATGCTTTCAAAGTGATTTTTTTTTAGGTCACGTTTCATCTGTCGGTCGGTAAAATTTATCCAGTTAAAGAAGCTTGACTTCATAAGAATGATAAAACTTATCTCCAGAGTTCGAGGTGAAATGTAATTAAAGCCAAATTATCACTCATACGCCGAGAGCGAAATCTGTTTGAGTATGAACTTTAACTTTAAAATAAAAAAAATATTTTTAAACACTACTTTTATTAACTACATATGATAAAAGCAAGCATTTATAGTTACCAAAAGCATTTATGGTTAAAAGGTAGTCAATGCGATCAAGATGTTTGTCTGTCGGTAAGCATTAAGAAGTGGTCTGGTGTCGACCAAATTTGCTTTCTTTCGTCAAGGTCTCTGGGCTCTATTGGACTCTAAGCATTTATACGGTTTATACCCAAAAAAAAACATTAAATACTAACCGCGGTCGGGCATAAAACTCTAGAATTATAAGCGGTCCGCCCAAAACGCTTTATAATATGACGTTGTCTTGAACACAGCGATATACCATGACATTATCTTTAGACATTGTACCTTGTGGAATATAAACATAATCCACTTTTCATGCATTGTACATTGTGGAATCGTTGTTGAATTAAGGATCGTATCACGATCATTTATAAGAATGGAGATCAAATCTGTTGGCCGTATATGTATGTCCGCGCTCTACGAGGCCGTATGTATCATCGGATTTGGACCAAACTTGGCACATAGGTTCTTTATATGGCAGAATAGATCTGTATAGATTTTCAGCCTTCTAAGTTCATATTCCTCCCACTAGAGGGGTAATATCACATAAAAACGGTATATGTTGTCCGATTTGCACCAAACTTGGCACAAACATACTAAGAGCACAAGAGCTTTAACTCGGTAATTAATAATAATTTATTTTATTTATAATAATAATTAACCATATTAACCGACTAAAAATGTAGTACTCAATTCCTGGGTTGTAGCATTTTATTTGGATTTTGAATCCGGATTTACAACCAGTATGGTTTTTCTTTAACATTTAAAATGTCATTACGCGTACACAAAATCACTGGGAGTTAATTAATTAATCAAGACATTAACTTAATTTGAGTTGGATTCTGATGGATGACTATATGAAGCGGATAATTATGGTATAATTTTATTCGACAATTGGAAACCATGGAAAATTTAGACGTACGCAATATTAGCTATTTAGGCATGGGATATTTATGAACAGCTTCAGAGCTTCATTCCTTTTCTCTGAATAAGATATCATGTAACCACTTGCTTTCTTTTGGAATTGCTTTCTTCACTATGCAATCTACATTAGCTATCAAAATCAATTTTTCTAATTCTTCAACTATATAAACATATCATGGCGGACCAGCCCACTATCTGGGCACCCAATATATTGGACGTACAATGCCCCCTCCCCCTCAATTCTCACTCTTGGCCTGTAACAAAACAATTTCAGTTGTTACAATAAAACTGATAATTGTAATGAAAAATTTTCTCGAAATGACAAACGTTCCAAATAACGATATTCCATATGGGTTACACATCAAGGATCGCTCTAACTGTTCCACCTGTAATATCTGTAACCGCAAATATAATTTTTCAAAAAACATATTGCATAATGTATATTAAGTGTCAATCAATCAATATTTAAGCAATACCGCTGACGATTTCAAAGTGATTGGACATTTCTGCAATGTTGTAAGAATGTTAGCTCCAGTGTGATTACACCTCAGCTGCAAAATAAGTTACAGAGGAGACCCGTATGAAGTACGATGTAAAAGCAAAGTAGTTATACAACGTTTGCTCCGTCGATGAATTTTGGTTTGGGCAGATCCAATTGAAAAGCTATTAATTAAAAAATATACATTGAAGCCTGAACATTATGAGATTTCTGAAATAATGCAGTCTGAAATAATGACAAATTTATGATGAGACAAACAAAAAAAGCACTTACATTGTCTACGACAAAAAATATGTTTATCCAGTAGCAGATTAAAATGAACGTTTGAATGTATTTGCCAATTTGTTCAAATAATTCCGAGATTTCAATGTGCCTACAACGAAGCTGCTCCCACCAAATGTCCATGAATTCATTTGAAAGTGCACAAGATGATTTCATGTTTGTCCCACTACTGCTGTGTTTTTCATCTGGAGAAACTATGTTAGGTTTATTGGGAATACGTCCCATGTATTGGGGTTACTCCTCCTCCAAGAAATCCCAAATATGTCTGTTTCAACTCTTGATCAAAAATGAGTAGCGTATTTCTCATTGCTTGACATAGAACGATCGTAAGAATATCTCCAAATACCCAGATAATACAGCCACATTCCTCAGCGAAGAATACAAAAATAGAGAACAGCACGTTTGTCTGTCCAGTGAAACGAACTGGTAGCCAATTTATACCACCCATAAAAAAAAATTTCAAATGGGGTTGGACCAGTACCTAAATAAAATAATGGAAAATAACAACTTTCATTTTTTTTAAATTAAAAGGAATGAAAATTAAATGCGAATCTTACCATTGTAGTTAGCACTAGCTAGGTTGAAGATTTGTAACCGAAATGCTAAATTCTCGATAAGTGAATTGAGAAGTACGCATGTAGCAGAAATTGCACAAAATTTGGAATATTTTGACAAAATCCAGAGTGAGCTATCTTCGGAGTGTATGTTATCGTCTCTCGGGACATTATTGATGAAATCTCGTCCCATTTTGCCCCAAATGCAGCTTCTGGAGATTGGTTTCGACAAACTCTCGACACATTTAATTAATGACCGTATAGTGGCATTGTTGTGCAGCAAGTAGATGTACAAAATGAAAATACTTAGAACTGGTGCGATATACTGCATGAATTCACGCAATCTTTGAGAAAAGCTTGTTGTGGGATGTAGTTTGATATGAACGAATAAAACTCTTGAATTAAGAATCAGATTGAGAAAATAGAAAATCCCTGCAATTCCGCAGTAAATACGATGCCAATTGAATTTCCTTGAGGAACATTTTGAAGTGTCACTGGAAAGAATGCTTTCGTCAAAAACTCCTATAATACGACCAAGAATATCAATGGGTTTCAATGCTCTCAAAATTTTCTGGTCTGATCCCCTCGAAGTGGTAGGCTCATCAATTGACAGGGGAATGCCTATCATGACATTTCTCTTTCCAATAATAGCGCCACTTTTTGGTTTATCTGTAGTACCCTTAGCCATTGTAGCTACCGATTGTATGATGCTTCTCAAGCGAATGATTTTATAGGATGACGCAAATTTTTAAGATATTTCATGTCTCTGCAATTTTATCATTTTCCCTTTTAGTTAAATTAATATGGACACACCTTGCAATTCCGTTAATGTGCGTGAGTAAACGCTCACGGTTGTGAGTCACAACTTGTGACCTGAGATTAAATTGACATATAAAAAATACTACTCGTTGAAAAGTATAATAATTCGATTAGAAACTTTGACTTTCATCTCTCCTCCCCATTTTTTATTTGATAAATCCTAAAATGTACACATTCAAATGTCAAATAATATTTCAATTTTATATCACACAACGTTTTTGTGCAGAGAATAGTAAAAAAGTAAATTTTTCTTGTTTTCAAATTGAATTGTAAATTTGTGTCAAAGCTACTTTCTGACATACATAAGCATATATATGTATGTACAAGATGTAGTAACCGATTGTCATACAAATTGCAAACCCACTTTGATATCACAGAGGTACGCTATGCATATGACTTCGAAGCCGTGCCCCATCTTGCGCTTTCACAAATCTACCCATAACTATCAGGCATACTGGAATTCTCCCTTTGTGAATTAAATGTTATAAAAGTTTGTTACAAACTTGTATTTTTTATATTGAAGAAATAAATGTTGGATGACATGTAAAAAAATATATAAGATTTGGCTATGAATCCTATACTGCACGGATGAGATAAAATGAGAAAATAGAAAAGTGACAGCATTTATTTTCTCATAAAATTTCTTCCGACATTCAAAACTTTAACAAGACTATTCTGCTCAAATCAGCAAGAATGAATAGGAACAGAAAGGAACTTTATTAAAATCAACTTTGTTTGTCCTGGAAATCCTTTCATCTGACTTATATTGTATGTACATATACCTTCACAATATGAATGTATACACTTTACACATAAATGCTCTACTGGCACTGCATTAATCCCGGAAGGAATTCAATTATAAAAAGGTAAACAAAAGGCTTAAAATATTACGAAATTACATTAAAGTGCTTTTATTTTATTTTTAGCTTGTCACTTTCTCAGAACTTTTCTTGTAACAAGTTTTGGAACTTCCTTTTATGCATCAAAATTTCACTATTGCTTTATTTCGAAAGTTAACGCAATAAAGTTTATTTGCTCTAACTCATATGAGTCATGACCTTCCTTCTAAAATGTTTTGTAAAAAAGCCAAGAGCTTACCTACAATCTATGATTTCGTGTGCCAGAACAAGCTGTAGATGCTCAACTGGACAAAGTAAACAAAAGAAATGGAACAAGGCAATAAAAAAGTTGCTAATTGGTCACAAGCTTTGCATTGTCTACTCTTGTTTTGTAATATAGAAACATTCATTATTGTTGGTACATTCATTTTACTTGGCTAACCGCGTATTGTCCTTCGTTTCCTATTTTTAATTTTATTTCGTACTCGTGTTCATGGTCACATCCGTCCATGTAGATATGTAGGTTGTAATCAAAGAGTATAATAATGAAATAGTCTGGAAATTCATTTTATACTTTGTCATGGGGTCTTAATATTGTTGCCTTGTTGCATTCATGTGTACTATTATTAAACAATGTATACAGCATTGATATTTGCATGATCTTGTGGTTTTATATATGCAAAAGGTATCTAGACCTGACACACTACCTAATATGCTATATTGGACATAATATTATTTATATCAAACCAGTGTGAAAAGTACAACAAATTGTTTGCCTCGGCGTATTGTCTGCTTCCAAATTTAAAAGAATAATGTAGCGGTCGGTCATCCATCATCACCATCATCAAACAAAATTACTGCCGCATATTTGCTCCATGTGTTTCGCTCATAGCGTCAACTTTGTCCTTTTGTAAATACATTAGCAAAAAGTAAATCCCGAAAGGAATCTGAATCTGACTTGTAAACTGCATCATCACATACCCTGATGAATTCCATAATGACCAAGCCTATTAGGCATATGTACATGCACGTATGTACATATACCTATAGATACCTAATATACCGAATGACTTCCTCATTTCATTCGCTTGTTGTGTATTTGTACTACAATAAAATTTACTTTAAAAACTCATGTTCGTCTCGGTTACATCACAAGAGATTCATTTATAAATGTCATTGTATCTTCTTACTCACACGAACAGAAATGATGCAATAAAAACAAAGCATATACACAGTTTATGTGTCTGACTGAATACTAAAACTTGTGCTGTACTTGTCACAATCTATCTTTCCATCCATCCGCAACTACAACAACAACAACAACGACAAAAAAACAAGCTGCTTTTTTTATGAACATGCTTAAATTGATAGTATACGCTCAGCCACAGAACTTCCGTTCTTCCTGTTTTTGTTGTTTTTCTCCGTCGCTTTCTCTTAGCTTTCACTCAGCAAAAAGTCGAGCATTTTCCTGCATTCCCTTTCAGTTGTGATTCTACTCTGTAGCATTCCACACCACAGGATCATCAAAATGTGGACCTCAGATTCTCTGGGAGTGAATGAGCTATTTTTTAACGCAAGTAGTAGTAGTAGTAGTAGTGGTGGTGGTGCAGTGGGTGGCTTCGGTGAAGGTAACTCAGCGACATCATCTTCATCATCAGTACCGTTTTTTAATGGATTTTGTGAACAGCTTCAAACAATTGGTGGAACGTATAACGTAGTCCATGGTTACACCAGCTTGGTGGTCTGTACGTTTGGCACGGTAGCCAATATCCTCAATTTGATAATTTTGACCAGAAAGGAAATGATTAACTCGACAAATTTAATTTTAACTGGATTGGCGTTTGCTGATCTTCTTACGATGATTGAATATGTGCCATATGCGGTGTACATGTATTTTCTTCCCGATCCTGTGGACGGTGGCAGACGAAAAACTTATGCCTGGGCGGTTTATGTACTTTTTCATTCCAACTTTTCGCAGGTGAGAAAAAAAACACTTTCTAACTTTGAAAAAATATTCTCACCTAATTAATCATTAGTGCGGTATAATTATATATTTGCTAATTTATTAATCAGGTATGCCACACGATTGCCATTTGGCTAACTGTTATGGTCGCTGTATGGCGTTATCTAATGATCAGCATGCCCCTCCAATGTCGGACACTTTGTTCCATGGAACGTGCAAAGTGGATGTTATTCCTGGCGTATCTCACCTGTCCACTCCTGTGCATTCCTATTTATCTCGCGTTCTCAATAGGACCCATACCACCTGGAGACTTCTCAATGCTTGATACTCAGCCCAGCGGCAGTGTCACCGTCAATCTGCATCTTACTGCTGATGATATGCCCCCAACAAATCCGTTCCTGGACCTATACAATAATCTCACCGCCACTTCCACCGTGTCATCATCCACCCTCTTAGCAGGAAATAATCTCAAATATATGGTGAATCTCTCGGAATTGGCTAGACGCTATCAAGCCATCACCACAGTCAACTTTTGGGTGTACAGGTAAGCCGAGTATTACATTAATCCCGGCTAAAACAAAATAAATCCCGGATAGCCACTAAAAAACTGGAAGAATTTTCATGACCCCGTTTTTTTATTTGTTTTTCTTTTACCAGCGTTGTTCTAAAGATTACCCCGTGTATCCTCCTAACTGTGGTCAGTCTCCGCTTGATTAGTTCTCTAATGAAAGTGCGAAAGCGTAAGAAAATGATCCTTGGCTTGTCCTCGACAAAATCCCAGGACACCAAACAAGTCAACGACCATCATCAACATCAACGTCATTACGAAAGAGGAGCTGCAACTGTGTCCACATCGGCATTTTGTACAGATCATGTTTCCAGTGTCATCTCCACAGCAGCAGCACCACAACCACATTCAAGGGAGGATAATGCATGCTTGGAAAATGTTGCAGAGACCACTTTCTCAATGGAAATAGCCGAAAGAGATCTAGATTTATTGAATCACACCAGTGGTTGTGTCAGTGGTGGTGGGACAAGTAGTGGAAGCACACGTCGCATGATGATGATTGGTAGCTTTAGCCGCTCCACCTCGGGTGAGATGCATTTAACCAGGCGCACAACAATCATGCTACTCACCGTCCTCATCCTCTTTCTCATCACAGAGTTCCCACAGGGGATTCTTGCTCTATTTTCCGATCTCATGGGAGACGACTTTTTCAAAAGGTGCTACATTCCTATGGCCAATCTGATGGATTTTCTCGCTCTCTTCAATGCTGCACTTAATTTCATCCTCTACTTTTGCATGAGCATTAGGTTTCGAGCAACTTTTCTCAGAATGTTGAGAAATGTTAAGGGGCATTGCGGGGCATGTCGGCCGAGCAAAGCAAATTAATCATTATTTGTTTTCATTTGGTTTTCTCTGTACGTACAACAAATTGAATTAAAATTTCTGGTGTGGTTCTTGTGAACATGTGTGTTTGAGGATTCCAAAAAAGTGATATTATTCTGTTGTGAAACTGTATGTGTGTTTTTATGGTTTTTCCAGGAAATAAAAATAAATGTAAATAATGCTTTATGTACACCTTTTATCTTTACTCATATTTGCAAATAGAGGGGCTTAAATCCCTGCAGCATTTGCCAATAATAAAATACCCCTTTTATTTGTAAAGTTTGCATGATCCAAAAATAAATGAACAAAGGAGTTTATAATCATGAAAGAGGAGATTATTTCTTCTTATTTACATAGCATTTACTATTGAATAATCCTAAATTTGAGTACAGATGAAATAAATATATCATATTACCCGATAGACTGCTGCATAATGAATGAAAAAGTTGGAGGAGCTCGTAAGCTCGTTACATATTGGGTGTCCTTTACCACGAAATGTGTTGTACCACCTAATCACCAACAAGTAACACGCAGTTTACCTATAAATAAAACACCTCTATTTGTACAACATGCAATAGTTATTGGACACTCTCTGAAAAAGTTCTACGCATTCCGTTTCCACATAAACTTTCCCTTTTAGTTCTGAGAATGAAAGGAAGTATACGGAAATCCTTTATCGGGTCTCTTCCAAAATGTATCCAATCAGCTACTTTAACAGATTGTGGAACTATTTGCGTTAGTAGCTTATGGTTTTAGATGTTGGATGCCTAGTTTATGTCACATTTACTATTCAGGTAAATTTAATACATTTTTTTTATAAATAAGCCCTCATATATTTTTTAATTGTATCAATTATTCGATTTTGAAAACAGAAGTCCGAAATTTATTTCGTTTTGAGTAATTATATGGATAGACGGGCTACGCAACAGACGTAAAATTGTTACATTTAAATATAAATATAAGCGTAGTAAACTGGGATAGCAAATAAACAGCGTGACATACGCATACGTAAAAGCAATTAATTTAAATTCATTCATCTTCCGAGAAAAAACACCTTTTCACCATATAACCACATCACATGAATCATATCGTTTCCTGATGTACCTATGTAAAAAAAACATCAGGCTCCCTTCCAACATTTCTTTGATGAAATAAATATTATGCAATCTTTCTAGACGTTTCTTGCTCTATATGTTTCGCAACTAGTTGCCATTTAAAAAGTATGGATCTTGCACAAGGAAACAATGTAGCAATGGCAGTTTTCTGACGTGTTTGCAATTTGTCTCATACAATATGAAATCCGAGAGGAAAAAAGTAAAAAAGAAAAAAAAGCTTGTTTTCCCATATAGTCACCCAGATTTTTTTTATTCCTCCTTGACGACATATCCTAGTGTTTTGCATGCATACATTGTTCATCGTTTTCTTGGTTTTACATTTTTGCTTGCCTTATCCCCTCAGTAATTCGGTAGTGCATGCTGATGCTGTGTTGACTCATAGATTTTTTAAATACATTTATTATCATAAAAACTGACGTCTACCCAAAAAAAAAAAACCCACGATAAATGAAAAGTCAAATTGACGAATCAATGAGTACCTAGACTCCAGCTTGGAGTTGTGTTTGGAATAATTGTTGTCAATAAATATCTACTGCATGGTTATCAACATGCATACGTATGTACATAGAATGATTGTGAAAGCATTTTTCTAAAATAGACATTTTGTAACCAAAAACTTCAAATATATGTAATATGTACTACTGTACATTACGTTACGTGTTAGTAACCGGAAATGTCATCCGAAAAAATTATATGTCCATTAGTATTTTGTACAGCGTTAAAAATATACTCGATCAATATTATTGAGCCTATGAAGACGATGATCACGTCAAAGCTGTTGAGCATATTCAGGCAAAAAATGTGCTTGCTCGAACTCCAACGAAAATATATGAACGTATTACATTGTTTCGTGTGTGGAAGGCCGGTATATAACATTCTGTTGGGTATCAAGTGTGGGTGGACACTGAGTTGTCCACCCATATTACGCAAATTTCTTAGATAAGAAATCATAGGATTTTCTAGTTGTAATTGTTATTATCAACCAAGCTTGATAATGCATACTACATTCTTCATTGGGGCAAATATAAGAGGGACAATTTTTTTTAAAGCTTGCTAACCTTTAAGACTACCTATATACCGAATAAAATGTAAACCGATGGGGTATGAACAAATAATTTCCATGAAGAGTCAATGCACCATTGCGAATTCTCCATCACTCATCACGAAATCGAAAGTTCCTTGGCAATGTGAAATTATGGTATCAACTTCAGAATCCAATATTCCATTTTAGCATCACATGATGCTGTCTATTTCCAAATAAAATTGCAACAAATTATTCATTGCAAGCCCAAGGTCCCAAAACAAAAATTAATCAAAAAAAACTTTTCTTTTAGCCTTTTGTACTATTTGCGACCATCAAATTACTGAGAAATAAGACTTAAGACACCAGGTTAAATAAACGGCAGGTACTACAATTTTGCGACGTACTATGTTGGGCTCTTTTTCAATGTTATGCAGTTAGATATACACACGTGTAAAATGTACCATAACTGTCCTTGGTTTGAAACAACCAACGTGTAATAAAATATCATTTGGGACATTATTCATTCCCTTACCGCAACGAGAGCAACCGTGTTGCATGTAAATATTTCGTTTCGTTAGAGAATAAAAAACTCAAGTATATCTCAAGTTCAATACGTTGTCTCTTGACAACTTATTACTGCGTAGTTTAAATCGATTTTCATCTACAGTTCAATCATCGTCAATTTACTATTATCGAAAAGTTAATCACTGAAATCCGCTGTCATCTGTCATTCTTACTATTGCGTTATCAAATTATCATTAGTTTTTTAGTCCAAAGCACAATCCTATAGTTACGTATCATCAATGAAATGAAGTATTATATATTTTTATAATAATAATAATAATATCATTGTACATATCATTGTTACACATGGAAATATGGTAAACATTTATGCTTCATGGTAAGTAATGCAATCACCATTTCAAATGATTTCCGTGTCTTAGAAATCTCTCACGTCATATATTTCGCGGAACAATAATCTTATAACTCAATTTCCTCCATTGAATACTGAACAACTTTCCTCTTTTTTTTAAAACAAATATATCCTCTCGTAAACAATTCACATGGCACATATCCCATTTACATTTCTTCTCTCTCCCTCTATTATCATCTCGAATGATAGCACAACAAAAGGTAGTGATTACCTTTCCCATGAATCTTTTTTAATCAGACATTTAATTTTCCAGAGAAGAGGTTTGTATGAGTCACTGGAGGGAAATTGAGCAAATTATTCATTCCAGGAAATTGGAAATAGGATTAGATTATGCATGTATTATGACCCGCTGCTTTTATTTCATTATAGAGAGTTCACTTGGAAGGAAGGATGAGACAAGTCTTTGTTGTAATATGTAAGCAATTACACATTATATTTTTTTTTCAGGGTATTACCTACAAACAACCCGTATATCAAATAAGATGAGGGTATTATCTTCCTTTTGTAAAGTGGAGTGCCGAAGGTTGAGTGCTCTGTAAGCGCATAAAAAGCTATTTTTAACTTACACATAATATCATTTTGTCAAGTTTACTACTACACTATACATTTGATGAGTTAATCACATGTTATCTAAAGCATGACGGTTATACAATACTGTATTTATGTATTTTATACATTACAACAACCACAAAAAAAATACATTATTTTGTATGCTATGTAATCTACCTATTCAATATTGTGACTTTCGATCTTTTGTGTGATCGTGATCACTATCCACTCCAGGGCTTTAATTTCGGTACAGTGTTGAAAATATGTATTTATGTCATCATCAACCATGTATAAAATTCATGCTCGTTGGAAATGCAAATATAAAATTACTTTAATCTTGTAAACTGCCTCATTGTTCACGAGATATACATGGCAAATGTAAATAATACGCAAGGAGGAACAAAGAACAAAGCACTATTGGAAAGGAACAAGTGAAAGGTTTTAATCTTGCGGAAAACTTCTTTTTTTGCATCAATCCCCAATAAATGTAATATTTTATACGTGCGCATCATGTATTAATAATAACCCATACACCATCCTGACAAACATGGAACATTGTAACAGGTTGGCACTCCAAGGTTCCCTTCTAATACTTTTCAAAAAGTAAAAAGGCGAAAAGTGACCATGATACTTATATACGCTATGATGATGTTTGTGATTTAGTGTTCCACCACTGGTACAAAACTTTTATTCCATTTTCAGGTAAAACATGGGTATCATTATCATCCGAGAAGAAAAGACCTGCGTTTTCCAACAGGATCAAAAATTTCCCAACTTACACCTGTCGTGCATCTTCAGTCTTTTTTAATCTTCAAACTTTTTTGACAGAAAACTCTTGCGCCAAGAGCTACTATGTAGGTATGTGTAATATATTAAGTGTGTTGAAAAGAGACAGGACATAATGCAAGAAGAAGTACCTTACTATTCCGGCAACATGCAATGAATGTGAAATAATAATAATAATAATAATAATAATAATAAAGCCTTGCCCCGTTTTGCAACAATGTTTGGTTGTTGAGCAGTGTGCTATAAAGATCATGAATCTCTTTAAATCTATTCATTATAGCGTGACCTGAGGATTTTGTTGCAGGAACAAAAGTGTAGGTTAATAGGAAAAGGATTACACACACACACACACACACACAAAATGGAATAATGCCAATGAAATGAAGTACATAATATAATGAAAAATGCTGAATCATGCGAGCCACTAGCATCATCATTATCATCGTGATCATGATGAGAGTTTTTGCAAACTTTTTTGTTCCAGAGGATATTAAGGTTTTTTTTTACTCTATATACTTCCACGCAGTTGAGCAGCTTACTTGACAAGATTCTCATTTATTAACTTTTGCTAACGCAACAAGCCAGAAGAATCAGACCAGAAGAGGGAAGTGGAATGGAAGGATTTTTCGATCGTGATCTGATCTGCTATCTGATATACTATAGCCTGTTCAATAGAGATGCTATTAAAATATGAGCTCAATCCTTTGTTTTCTCCAATTTAACTTTTTGGGATCAAATGGAAATCTCAAGTAGAAATAAAGCTCACATTTCTTTTCAAACACAGCCACACATACACACAATTGTACAGTTTATAAGATAGCCTTCAGGCTCAATAACGGATTGAATGACAAGAAAATTGTAGTATTTTGTGTCAGTATCGGGATTTGTTTGCTTGTGCAGGCTGACATGTTGTATCTCAAACTATACTTGAGCTTTCACAAGTAGGGACATACTATGTATTGTATGTATTGGACACACTTGACCCAAAGGCGTTTTTCTTGGGGCCCAATACCAAGCTTGATGGCAAGTGGAAAAGGAGGAATGAAAATGAGTAAATATTTTGATGTTTATTGCTAGCAAATTTTTTGTACACGTTTGCATATACTCCCCTTTGCGATGAATGTAGGTACACACATTTGCATAGATACCGGTTGATTATAACCTTACCTTTGTGAAAAGTTCAAAAAACGGTACAAAGTCAGCATACAATTTTATTATCAAGAAAAAATAGGACAGAACAATCATACTTTTATTGCCTGAGATAAGGGACATGTTTTTATTGATTCAAGTAGCATCCTTCACACAACAAAGGAAAAAATTTTGTGGAAAAAAAGACCGAGATCACTATAAATCAACAGGATACAAGATATTCCAGGAAAATATATAGAAATAGCTAAGGATGATGGAGTATTTTTTAAAGGTTTTTCATGATGATGTAAGCTTACTTCCGTTAATCAATAATATTTAAACAGCGGAACTAACAAAATGCGAACAGCAACAACATCGTGTGATCCAATTAGCCTAACTTTCTGCGCAACGAGCGTACAAATAACAACAGGATGTTTTTCGTAGATAATTAATTGAATGAAATTAAGATAATTTAGCAACGTATGTATTTTGTCACAGGCTTATTTCTTTAATACGTGTATTTAATGTAGGAACACACCTACAAGTATGTTGCACCTATTTAGGTATGGATGTATATAAAAATAATAATTTACTGTAGTGTTGCAAGGAAATGGAGCGTTCCAATTTAAGACAAAAATATAAAGTTTCACCCAAACTATCCCATGACATTGATGAAAAGTTGAGTGGAGTGGGTATAGTATTTTTCTGGAACTAACCAACTGACTCTAATGACAAAAATAATAATAATTAAATAACGTTACTCCAGTACTGCATAATATGTATGCATGCATGTATACACATATGTATCTTGAATGATGTGAGTAGTGAGTATAGACACATGATTGGCGTTTTTCATCCTTGCATCTTCATCA
>JAHZNC010002676.1:0-68370 GCA_027744095.1 Zhuqinia jingwanae | reverse complement strand
ACATGCCTACTTACATATAACAAGTGTATATATGCATCATCATCATCCTGATCGTGAAGTAAGGTAGTAAAAGTTTTTAAATACGCAAAAAAACACGATAACGTAACATTAAATTGAAAACACTTGTCGTCATGTACCGAAAATTTGAAAAATAAAGAAGAATGATTTTTTGCTGCATCTATTGCCATACAAATCCAAATTAGAATGCTAGAAAATACAAAACAATACTTTTTTTTGAAATGAATGAAAGATTGAATGAATATAAATGAATGAATGAAAAAAAGAATTTTTATAAAAAGTTTTGATAAAAGAAGCTAGTGTCTATTTAGGCATTACATATTATTATTTTTATTATTATTATTGTAGAGAGATCAGTTCAGACTTGAGACAGACAGACTGATAGCCTTGTTACAAATAATAAGAGCGCAGAGAGCTTTCTTGTATTTGTTTCCGTATTTCTTTCTACACATAAAATCAAGATAAAAACTAGAAGCAGTTAGCGTTATATTTTTAGGGATCAGATATAAATTAAAGCCAGAATTATCATGTGCGCATGCATCATAATACCCCATTGTTCTCCATATTTATAATTCTCCTTGGTATTTAACAGGAAAGCCTAAAACATGACGAGAAATTAGTAAGATATTTTAAGGGAATTGTTGGCACAACAATAAAAGTACTAAAACCAACTTTAACCACTACAACAACAGCGATGATAATTGTGGAAAAGCATAATTTCTGCATTTTGTGCAAATTTTGCCGCTAATGTTTTCCCTGTTTCTTAACAAACGTGGCGTGCATATAAATATTATGTGCTATATGTGTAATATGGGCTATCTGTACATTTACAGTTTGTACTTTTTATTGCAGTAGTGGTTTTAAAAACCATAGTATCATGCAGCTGAAAACACTACATGTGTGTGTGTGTGTGTGTGAGTGTGTGTATGGACGTGGACTACAAAATGGATAGAAACACATTTTAATAATATTTTATGACATTCCTTCTATAAATCTACATGTCTACGCCAGACAATTCCGACAAACAACATGTTTACATATTTATATTTATTTTAAAAAGAGGATTTTGCAATGCAATCCTTTCTTTTGACAGAGAGAGAGAGAGAATTGAACTTCTGGTTGGCGTTAAACTTTAATTATACTAGTTGCAGTAGTAGAAACCTATATTATGGTTAGCATGGCAACATTGAAATAGATCCTCTCTAGACTGTCGCATCAAGACGATCATGATGATGATGACGATGACGATCAGGATGGTTGATGGCTCGGGTCTTTTTGGCAAGGATAATGAAATTTTCCGTATGATATGATGCATATTTATGCTGGCTGCCATTTACATCCCATTATACATTACATTGAATTCCGTTCTTATGCTTTGGCCTGGTTGCTGGTTTTGCCCCCTCTCTCACTCTCTGTCAGTGCAAATCCTTCGTTTATTTGTTTCCTCTTTCATTCCTATACTTACTTCTTTCTTCCACTTCTCACCAGTTTTTTCTAGTTCATCTCGTACTTTCAACTTCAACGCTATGTAGTAATATGCAGAATTATTATTATTGTTGTGTGCAGACAAACATCATCATCATCACATGTCATGTGTATGTTATTTTTTTCGCCGCACTAGTCTTCTGCTCTCTACTACTTAGTATTTTGTTTATGTGGCCTGTCCTTACTGCATTTTTATTCATTTTTTTCTGTTCTTACTTCTTGGTTGTTGGATATTATTATTTTTTCTTTCTGCCTCAAGAGTTCATAACACACATCAACATGATCAACATCAAATCATCATTACTCAGTAAGTGTGTAGGAATGTTACGCGCAAAATTTTGCGACGACGACGACGTTACTACTTACTATTGGCCCCTATCATAATACTAGTAGACGGTGTGCTGTTTTGTCGCAGTTTACCTGGTCTACTGCGCACGTAACTGTGTAGTAGTAGTGACTGGTGACTGATTGTGAGTGAATGATGTATAACTTACTACACAACATGCCAGAAGAGCTGAAATACACACACACACACACACACACACACACACACACACATGATAGCTATTTCTATGTAAAAAAATACTGGATTATTAGCATCATTTCGAGTCGAGTCATCCATAAATATTCAACAGCTCTCTGTATTTAAATATTATTGCATTTTTTATTAGCCTGCGCTCCTCACTCCTGTGCTGAATCCAATAAATTAGTTTGTGATCACAAGACGATTTATTATATGATATTTGTACCAATAATAGATATTATTTTTTTTACTATCACTATATAGTTTTTTTTACCATTTTGCTCACCTACGCAATCAAGCATATATGCACTATATATACATATATATATTTTTTAGATCTGGGACGTGGAAAATAGAAAACACACTTTTTTAATATATTTGTTTGTTTTTCTTTTAGAATGAAAACTATTTACTATTTGATTGCTTGCAGGGAGAGATAGTTAGGCGAATGATGAATATATGCATAATAATAACAACAGCAAAATATTTACTAGGGTCATACTCATGTTATCTACATTTATTATAATATCGGGTGTCGGGCTAAATTTTATGGAAATTGACATTTCATCGCCATATCAGGTTTTTTTTAATAAAGAAGCGCGCCAATAAAAGTAGTAGTAAATATATTTTTTTTATCCTGACAATGTGCAAAGTGGATGAAATGTTTGTTTGTTTGTTTGTTTGGGCAAACATATTTGACTTACATGCAATATCATAATATAATATCATCATCATCTAAATTATATGGATCACTATTAATATATACAAAACGTAATAATAATAATACATTATCCATCCATTTATTTCTATCTCATTTTTTTAATACTCAAAAAGTGTGAGTATAGGTCCTTGCATTAACCTTTTTTAATTTGGTAAATTGACAGGAGCGTCTTCTTCTTGCTTTGATATACACTATATTACTTGTTATTCACGTAGCCTAGAAGAAAAAAATTGTCTAAAAATATGTCCTTTTCGTAGAAAAAGGAAGCAGGACTCTTTACACGCAACTATATATATAACCTCTCAAACACACAAGAACATAACAGCAGCAAGAGCAAAAGAGGCTCTTTAAACAAACTGACTTGAAAGGTCTTTCGATTCTTCTTGTGACGTGTGATGTAAGGATACATTAAGTAGGTATGTAAGTGTGTGCGTGTGTGGGAGGAAGTAAACTTCACAGCAGCTCAAGAACAAGTCTGTAATGTGACGACGACGACTACGACTACTACTGCGGCTGCTACATTATACAATAATTTGAATGCATGGAAAAAAAACTTTTGTTTTTTTCTTTATGACATTGCCAATTTGGCCATCTTATAGGTTTTCCGCTAAATATAGAGGCTATAAAAATATCGAATTTGTCTTACAAGAGAGAGAGTAGCCATAATTAGAACAGTATTGTACGTGCATTTTTTTGTAATCTTTTTTTTTGTCATTGTGCATATAAAAAATCGATTCATTTAGACGAGAAAGAAAAAAAATATCCTCAATAAAATAAGCAACCTTTTATGTACTTAAATGATTTACTTAATTTTATTTTATTTTTAATTTTCCACCGACATTACTATCATCGGATCCATTATTCTTTAGAAAATAAGTTTACGTAAGTATCACCGCCAAAACACGCACACAAAGACTGGCATGAAAAATGATGTCGATGACGCAAATAAAACTAGAATAGTAAATAGGGTTGGTCTGCTAAAAGGGCAACTACGCATTCTCATTAAAAAAACACATAAGGTTGGTGTACAAAGTGTAGAGCCGCATTACACTTGTTCCTCTTTTTCTTTTTCTCTGGAGAACCGTTTTGGTGATGGTGGTGTTGGTGGTGGTGTAGTCTGAAATGAGTAGAATACAAAACAAAGAAACAAGAACATAGGAACATTAATGAATGAATCTTTTTTACTAGGCATATACGTTACCCAAATATCTATATATTTACCTCCCCCATTCTTATATGTCCCCTAACCAAAAATAAATTTTACCCACACAGACAGACAAACAATATCTCTTTCCCGAATATTAACTCAAGAAATTTATAACGCTACTTTTTTGTTTGGGGTGTGTATGTGTGTGTATTTAAAAGTGTATACAAGGTATGTATATTACATAGCATACGTGTATGTATTTTATGGTTAAACCAACAGCTGGAAAAGTTGACCAAAAATAGAATAGAAAGATACCTAGTCTGTATGTAGGAGCAGTTTATATGTAAGTAGCAAAGAGCATGCAAGAAAAATGTACCTATTTTATTTACTTAAGATATAACCATGTCGTACTTGCTCCCACTTCCCCTTTTCTCTTCCTTTTTACAAGCACGGTAAACATCCTTGGTTTTCTTTTTCTTGTTTCTTCCTTCCCTTCTTGTTTTTTTCTTCTCTCTCTCTCTCTCTCTCTTTCGTCCTTAATATCGAGGCCAGACTTTCACTTAAACTCCTCTGGAGTTTCAGTTTAACCCAGGCAGCAAATCAGCAGCAGTTGAGCATCCTTTCCTATTATATTTTTCTTCACTTGTTGTAGTAGTATCATAGTATCATCATTTATAAATGGTACAAAATGCAACAATAACAACAGGGTACACAAACAAACATGTTTACAAATATATTGCGTTGTTGTCTAAGCTACCTACCTACAATTAAAAAAAACTTACATAAAAAGGGATTTTCATCTTCCTTTTGTTACACATGGCCAACCTATCTGTTGTTTTTGTTGCTCTTTGAACATACGTTGTTGACACCAAAAATACAAAGGGATTAACAAGGACAAATTTTGCGACACACAATCATCATCATCATCATCGCCTTGGACATGATCCTCTAATTTCAAATTAAATATTGATGTGGATCACTGAAACGTTGAGAAGATTTCCCGACGGAAAGGATTATTTTCCCTGAAATTTTTTTTACCCCTGAGAAAAATATACATTTAAACTATCTGTACATTGTCAGCTAAGAATGTATTTCATATTATATGACAAGATTTATACATTTTTTTCTAGTCCAGTCACACAAGTACTTGAGCAACTCATAAAACACGTACTTTGTGTAGGTAAGTAATCTGGATAATGATGATGATGGACACGTTAGTAATAGTGTACTCTCATGATGATACTGCTACGATGTGATAAACTAGTGTAATAAATGTGTTTATTATTAGGCTTTTGCTCACTTTCAGTTAACGATCCACTTTTGGATTTAAGACACCCGCGAAAAATATAAACATATGAGCATCCTTAAGTTGTAGTAAAAAATAAAACTTGTGTGCAATTTTACTCCCTATTTTGTTGCTATTATTATTATTATGTATTATTATATGTACTTATTTTCGTTTTACAATGATTGCATTTGTTTGTACCATTCTGGCATACCAAGAAATGTGTAAGTTTCACATTTCCCCAAAGTTGGAAACCTAATCAAACCTGATGTACCTTTTCTCTCTTTCTCTCTCTCTCTTTCCAGACTTTGAAAAATGGAGAAAAAAAGGCACTCTTGCAAAACCCAGATGCCATAGATATACATGCACTACTACAACACAACAGTACTACGACATTTTTAGCATTTTTCCCCAAGATAAGCTTGTTTAATAAGTATGTATATATATACGCATATTATAACAACCTACCATACATTTCCTATTTTTTTTTCTATCTTTACTTTTCCAGCTGTTTTTCAATTGAATTGACGCACTTACATTTCCTCCAAACTGCGTATTCACAAATGCACCTAATATATATATATATATGAGTAATAGCAATGATCACAATATTGTATGAAATTGCATCTCTCTAAAGCTTCCACCAACGACTTTTACTACAAATACAGATAGACATCTGTTTTTGTACATACAGATATAACAAGTGCATATTATGTATTTGTGTGTGTGTGTGTGATATATGGGCATGGTGTGAGCAGAGAGGCTAGATATTTACTTATGATCCAGTATTAGCACCCTTGAGATTTGACTCGAATTACTTTCTTCACTCACTGACATCAATTTCATTCACTCAACTTTTGTTGTAGGTGTTGGAGTATATAAAATGCTGCTACTGCTGCTGCTGCTGATGATCATGATCGCGATGATAAAGCTCACATGTATGTACCTATGTGTAATAATATTTGTGTACATACGTTTGCGCCCGCTGCTGCTGTTGCTGAAAAAAATATATAAACTGGCTTGTAAATAAATACATGACACAAGGAAAGGTGACAAAACATTCCATTTCTGTCACAACACCCCACTTCTATTACCACCTACGCAAAAAAAAAATTGCACCAAGTTTTGTACCAAAAACATAACAGCAGCATAGTAGCAATCTATTTTAGGCGATTCCTTCAGGACTTTGTTACAGTTGCGTACATGATTACCGAAATTAGTATTCAGAATACGCCGTTAGGCGTTTGTTAGGCTTTAGAGTGCATTTTCTGTATTCATGTGCATGAATGATGTAGTTTGTAAGATGATGAAATTTTCCAGTCTTCAGTGTTATTATTATTATTATTTTTACAAAATTGACAGGAATTGATATGCAAAAAAGATTTCATAATTACTTTATAGCACTTACATTATTATTAAATATTTTTTAAAGCCGTGATGATGATATCATGATTGAATTTTGTGTTGTTCAGGTTTTATCATTAATATCATCGCTGCTACAAAGAAAAGTTGTTTAGGTTGAAAATTAATTTTAATTTTCTACAAACCTACATCATATTACAAGGGATGCGTGTTTATAGTGTGTTCCAAAAACAGTTTTACACACGTTTTACCCCACAAGAAAGAGTAAGTACAGGCAAAAAAAAACTTGATTGAAAAAGTATGACAGTATTGACGTGGCATTACACAAGAACATGTGAAGGATTATGTAAGTAGCATGATGATCAACAGCACAGCAGCAGGTAGATACGGAATTGACGGGTATGGGCTACAAGAGTGAGAGGAGAGTCCTTCATACTCCCACATACATCTGTTTATATATATATTTTTTTATGTGTTCTCGTATTTACCCATACTTTAGCCAAAAACGTTTCATTTAGTGTACCCATTACTACAACAAATCTCTCTCTTTAAACAAGGAAGGCAAAGAAAGGGAGACAGAAAGGAATATCATATTAATCTACACACACACACAAGCTATTTGTTGTTGGTGTTGTTAAGTATGTAATAATAATAATAATAAAATATATTGGTAAGTTTTATGTGCTAAATGATTTTGTGTTTTGTATGTACACACATGTACATGTGTGCATGGAGAAGGCTTTATAAGAGCACACCACCAACAACAACACTCACTCACTCACCTACCTTGAGAATCTGCGTCGTTGCTAATAACGGTATATCATCCTCATCATCATCAGAGAACACAACACAGCAGCAGCAACAGCAGCAGCAGATCAGAGAGTCATTCATACAACTTTACTACACAGAAAAAAAGAGCATTCAAAAAGGCAAACACGCAACATCGCAGCAGCAGCAGCAGCAGCAAAATGAAAACATGTTTTTCAAGTCTGTTTACTCGGAAGTAGACAAGAGTGAAAGAGATTCACTGCTGCGAAGTCAGTCCAAGTCCATCCATACATACATACATACATACGTAAATGAAATACTTACTACTAAACTAACTGCTGCTGTGTGCATACTGCTGCAATACTACTACAAGTTGTAGTCTACAACAACCACCGCCGCCGCCAACTGATCACTTCTACTACGTATGTAACGCAGTTTACTAATGAAAAAATGATGCTGATAAGATAATCATGGTAGATAAATATGTAGATGCAAGATGCACCTCATTCACCAGCAGCAGGATACACTAAAACAGCGTTTTTCTCTCTCTCTCTCTCTCTCTCTCTCTTTCTGTTACATGGGGTCTCTCTCTCTCTCTCTGTCTCTCCGCCTGGTAAAAAGAACAATGACGCTATTACCAGTTCATTGAAACATGTCTTGATTTTTTATTCATTCATTCATTCATACATTTGTACTGTATGTTGTTTGTAAACAATGAGAATTAGTAGTATCTATATTATAATAAGTATTTAGGTATGTATATAGGGTATATAATATTGACGCATTAAGTACGTAGTAAACAGAGAACAAGCAAAAGTTGAAATAGCGCAGCTCAACAACGACGACGACGTAAAATAATTACCGAGTATTACGTTTTGTTTCTTGTTGTTTAGCTGCTGCTGCTGCTGCTGCTGCTGCTTCTTTTTTAGTCGAGAAGAAGAGGAACAGCACATTATTATTATTATTATTATTATTATATATACATTTGACCTACAAACATTTTAAAGATCACGTAATAAATGCATGCGACCATGCTATAAGGGCATGTGATGATCAGAGTGATGATACTACAGCGTCGCACAATTTAAAACAATAGAATCTTTAGCAACCTAACAATATGCTATATATGTAATTGGATTTTTAGTCAGTTAAAAAAAAGATTTTAAATAAATAAAAATCAAATGTGGCTTTAAACTGTATTTTTGCTGTCGTTATGGGGGAAAAGGAAGCATCATCCATCGTTTCATTTTTTTATGCTTTTACAAACTATAAAAGAATGTTTGTTTTAAGAAGATTTAAAAAAAAAATTATAGGATAGTTTGTATCAAAACTAATCAGTAGAGTAATTAAGATACTTCTTCTATCGTTAATTTTATTTTTCATTTAAAAGAAATACAAGTCTGTTGTGATCATTTATTTGAACAACTTATGAAAAATTATGTGTGCATGAGCTGCGAGTTGATTATGATGATCATTCAGTCATGATATGATCATGATCATCATCAGTCAGCACTACCGGCACCAAACATGCTTACAAAGAATGCTGGCGTGGTGGTGGTATAAATGAGTTCGTTCTCTTTCTCTCTCTCTCTCTCTGGTTTTTCCCCTCTTTGCCTAGTTACATGACAATTTTGTTGTCAATCCGACACGCTGTCGCCAACAACAGTACTGAATGACATTAACTATTATATACCTATATATAGATAGTAGGTGCCTAAACATATTTTGTATATGGCTTAATAATATGCTACGCGCTGGACCAAGTAATTTTGTTGTGATTTATCATCTTATTATTATTATTATTATTATTTTATCGTTATGCTCAAAACATTGCATGGCCATGGGAGCCAGTCAGTCAATAAGTAAGGAGGAGAAGGATGAATTCAGTCAAAGATCAAAATCCATCTCCTCAAATATCATCATCAACATCATCATAATCATGCGAGCAATTAAAACTGATGCAAGACAAGAGCCGAATTGTTGCATAAAAATGGTAAACGAAAAAAAAGTGTTCCACCCCCTTCTCTACTACGCACAGCAACACAGCAGTTATTTACCTACTTATGTATGTACGTACACATATTATTATTTGTCCTCGTAATTAAAACATAAACACTTTACCTCTTCCAGAGTAGCAAGCGGGATAAATACATACTTAGTGAGCGGAGTAGTGGGAGTGTTATCGCAGATACTTTTGTGGTTTGATATTGATATCTCTCTCTCTCTCTCTCTCTTGCTCTCTTTATTACTGCATTTAATAATTTGGTGGGCATATTACTAAATTGTGTTGCTGGTACTGCTGCTGCTTGCTGCGCTTCTGGAAAATGTTGGTATCTAAGCCTCTTGACAACAACACCAGCCACTATGACACTTATCATCCCGACAACTGAAGGTGTGTTTTCATTTTGGACGTTCTGATTCGTCAAGATGAGGTCGTCATGTTATCATGTACAGAGTGGGTCTGTTGAAGATTATCAGCAGGAAAAACTAGGTAGGATCATCATGTAATGATGAGGATAAAATAGCATCCCAAAAAAACCGTTGGCTCATACACTCCATCATAGTCACGAGAAGATTAGTACAATCTCTTGGTCATCATCATGCTCACATGCATGCATATGTATATCGCTGCCGACAAACCAACTTTATTTTGTTATCCTCATCCTCATCCTACAAAACTCCAAACTTTTCTTCATCCGCCAAGATTAAAAAGAGCTGGTCTGATTATGAAATAATTAATAAGCTTTATCAGGAAAATGCGGGGGGTGTGGTAAATAGATTACAATACACTTGGCGGGTGTGTCATCACCACCATCACCATCATCGTCATAACGACCATGTAATATGTGACAATATGCGAAGTTGTCCTGTTTGTAAACATGTTATGACTTGACTATGACTCGTTCATTAAGATTTTTTTTTGGTTTGTTTTCTCCAACAAAACCCTACATTTAAAGTTCACGTGCTTTTCTTCTGCGCAGTAGTAATCAACATATTTTGGTAGATTTATTTTTTTCCTCAATTTGTAGTTAAAAAAACAAATGCTTTCATTTGTAGTAATTAATTCCATGAATTGCATAAAAGCATTGCGTAAAAAAATCTGTAGATATTTACCAATATAAAATAGCAAAACAAATATAAGCCAGGGTTTGATTATTACTTTCTACTTTTTTTTATAGAAAACAACATATATTTTTGTACGTAATTTATTATGACGTTGTATTCACGTTTATAACCTCAGCAAAAAAATAATAATTGAAATACGTCACTAACTTACTCCGAATTCCATACTTCTCTGTGTGAAGTAAAACTTATGTTGTTTTGTTTGCTTTACTTGATTGATTAAATAATATACACATAATCCAAACATGCCTACGTTTTTTCTACTTTTTGTGCAGATCCGGGACCTGCTGCATTCATGTCATAACACATATTTCTCTCTCTCTCTCTCTATCTATTTTTCTACTGAGTTTTCGTTGTTTCCACACCAGCTTCCAAACATATTAATTTCTTCTTGTTTGAGGCAAAACTCTTCTTTTTTTTCCCCCACACAAAAGGAAAACACATAAATGTCAGGAATGCAAACAATTCATTCATATATATATTCAGTCAGTCAGGTTGAGGCAATAACATAGCAATTCATGTTTTGTTGTTATTAAACTTGCATTGATGGTGGAGTGCACACAACATCTTCATCATACATCCTGATTCTTCTCTCAAAAAAAGCAAATGCTTTTGTTCGACAGGTATGAAGAAATATCTTGACACACATTGTTATTATGAATGAATGAGTGAAAAGAGTGAATAAGGTACGAACTATGAACGCAACAAAACAGCACAACCAAAAGCTTATTAACTCCGACAGGGAAAGTAGGCTACTACTGGAGAGAAGATTGGAGATTTCTTTTTTGTTTTCTAACCTCGGGTAAAAGGCTGAGAAATAATATGGAACAGTTGATGAAATGAACCCTATCACTACTACTACTACGACTTGCTATGTTATATGCTGCTACTACGACTACAATTTAATCATTGCAATATTTCCGTTTTTTATTATTATTGTTTACCTGATAAAATGATGGAGATGAGGCCGATATGAGTGGAGTGTGAGTGTACGTGTGTACCTGCATGTACACAAGGACCTACCTACTTTGTACTCACACCTACATACGTAACACACACCAGCAAAACGACATTATTTACATAATATGCCGTTTTCATTTGCCTCGGGCTGAAGAACAGAACATGTGCATGTGTGCAACAACTCTGCCTGTCTATCTGTCTCTCTCTCTCAACCATTTTTTTCACTTGAATTCTAGTCGATATTGTACCACCACATCCGTGAAATATGTTTGATTATGGTTATGTGAGGTAGAACTGTGGATGTTAGAGAATTGTGTGGCAAAAATGACAATACTACTAAAACTCCATTCTTCTGTCACAATAATATCCATTGTTGCAAAAAAAAAAGATAAAACGTACGCCATCAACCAGCCAGACTCTCATGGCATAAAGCAGAGTCACCGCACCAGTTTTTTTCCCCCGTCAGTTAAGTACGTATTTGATATACTTTGATGCATGCATTTATGAATATACTTCTTCCAAAATGTGTGTACATAATATATTTGTGCACATTTGCAATTAATGTCTTGCTTAATACGGTTTGTTTGAGTAGGTGAAATTATTATTGCCATTTGCGTGTCCTGTACGTATTTTTTTTGGGGGTAGCTACTCTTCTTTTTTTTAATTGCGCAAATTCGCGGAGATGCGGATATACATAATCCACAATTTTCCTCATTTCAACGAAATTCTTTGGGGGCAATGTTTTCTTTCTCACGAAAAGAAATGTAAAGCTGGGCTCATGTCGCCCCGTGGAGGAAAGGAAGTGAAACATTTCTTAACTATTTCATTGGTATTTTGCGGTATGAATATTTCTGTGAAAAGTAAAATAAAATATGGCACAGAGAAGAGGAACGAAATGTGTCATATCATAACATGCATCCATTTATACATATAGATATAAAGCCTCCTTCCGACGCAGCAAGATACATTTAATGACAACTGACTGAGGAGAATTTTTTTTTGTTGGTAAATACACCCACATACTTATTATTATAACAGTCTTGTTGACCACAATTTCATTTCATGAATCACCATCATCATCATCATCAGTACCCCTCAGCTTCATTGATTCAAAAAAAATATTTGTAAGATTTCCATCAAAGAATAATATAGACAGACATAAAGATGGGAAACAAAAACTTGCTTTGTTGCATAAAAAAGGTTTACTGGTTTTACTCTATACCAATCTAGTTTACTATTTACCACTATTACCACCATATATGTATGTATATATATGTGATGTAGGTATATATATTTAAAAAATGGATTTTTACTATCATTTATGGTACAGTTTTAAATTGTTGCCATGTCTGCATTATATTGACTGATTGTGTGAGTGTCTCTCATAAAGCTTTTTTTTTCCTCCCTCTTTTTTTCTCAATGGAAATTCACTCAAATCACCAACATGGCAACCCGTTCAAAAGGCTTGAGTGAGTTGTACTTTTATGTTTGTGTGTGTGTGTGTGTGTGTGTGTGCTTTTGTGTGATGAAGGAGTGATTCATTGAAAAATTTCATTCATGGAAAAAATGAAGAGTTCAAAGATCAGCCACAGTACCAAAAGTTCACACTTGCCAGCCAGTCAGTCAATATATTACTCATACAGATCTCTCTCTATTATATACACATATTCCTGCATACCACACACTACTATACCATAATTCTCGACAGTTCTCAGAAAAACAGAAACAACAGCGCATCTATTTTAACTAAAACAATAATCATGATAACAATAATTGAGTATTGTGCGTTGTGAGGATCATAACAACAGTTTTACTACATATTTTAAATGTTTACCATAAACCAAAAAGGTAGACAAAATATAATGATGATAATAATAATGTATATATACATAAATATATTCATTGTTGTTTGCAGCAGCAGCTAATTTACCCAAAACTGACTCATTGACTGATGATTGGTTGATGATTTTGGTGGTGGAGGGAAGGAAATGATGACATATTATCTTATTGACTGTGTAAGTGTATTACTGTGTATACATATAGAAGCCAATAGTATGTAACAGAGCATCCACCCACAAGGCACAAACAGAAGTTTTTTATTTATTTTTGGACAAAAGTAATCATAATACTAAGCCGTACATTAACTCTTTCGCCCATTATAAATTTACCAAGTACTAGTGTTCAAATTAGTTATTATTTCCAAGTATGTCGTTTTCTCTCTATCGGGCTACTTGGTATGCACTGTTTTTTTTGTGGAGTACGATGAAGATGATGAGGCGATGATGATGATAATAATATGCATTCGTGGCATCCATCCTCTCATTTTTTTTCACCCCGTGGTAACTTATTATTGTGCCATTCATAAACTGAGTGAGTTTTACTTTTAAATAAAAATACATTTAAATACTTGTTGAAGTGCAAGTGTTGACCGCTTGACGTTTCTCAATGCATGGACCATTATAGCAAAGCCACTATAGGTAATGAATTGACACATGAATCCTATATACGCTCGCCCACTTGTATAGAGACACATGTAATAATAATCCATTACACTATACACGCATTTTAGCTAACCAACTATTGACTCCATTAAAGTTAACTAGTGAAGCAAAATAAAATTATTATTTTTCTTCGCAGAATTCGACACATGTAACGTAACCTAAATTAACTATATATGTGCATGTAATGATTATGATGATATATTTACATTACATACATATTTTTTATATACATATTTATCCTTTTCTCTCTCTATATATTCTACGTATATATATATATATGTCTTCCGTTAACTGTTTACTTGGAAAACATTGCCCTCCTAGTAACCTCGTAGTTTCTTCGCCTTTTCGTAGTCATAATGTCATCATCATCATCATCATCATGATCATCAATTTCTGTGTCGTCTTTCCCAACCGACCTTTGCCCCCTATGCACAGAAAATGAGTAAAACGGCCCGGTTTTTGTTGCACTCCACTCCACCACACAGTAATGATGATGCGTATACCATTTACGCTGTGTGTGTGCTCACATTACTATACATATTATTCCTGGAAGTAATTTCCAAAGAGAGAGAGAGAGAGGCATAAAAAAAGCGAAATCAAACTGATGCTCTCTTACTCCCCCTCTTCTCTTTGTTGCTATAATGGTAATGCAGCAGCTGTAGCAGTAGTAGCGGTGGTGGTGGTGGTAAATGGACAGTGATGAATGCTGGATGGATGAATGCATGCATACATAAAATAACCATACTAATATTACGTTTTATTAGTACCATACATCTTTCTTCCCTTTCATCTGTCTGTGCTATATTATTTTGCATGGGTAAATAAGATGAATGATATTTTCCAAGTAAATGCACGAAACATAATAATAATAATAATGTAATATAACTATAATAACTGGAACATATAAATGAAAATATGTGTACAGGAAATCTCTGTTACATCTTCTTTTATGAATATCAATCTTATGAAAAGCAAATAATAACTAGAACATTAGAACATCATAAATAAGTAGCCTAACGGATTTTCCCGCCTGCGGATACACGTTGGAACCCACGCGTGGGGATAAATTTTCAAACCAACCTCGGATCCACCTCGGGTGCGATGCCATATTCGTAATTTGCTGGCAAAATTATCCCTATTTACTAATTTCCAGCTCTAAATTCGCATTTAAAACGGTGGGAGTGCTTCATCATGTGTGTACTTATACCCTAATGGTATAATTTCAATACCAAAGTTTCTGAGGATCACCGCGGGACGTACGGACGGACATACTTCCAAACCGATCGCATATCGCACTTTGGGCTTGTTCGGCTACTTAATAATAATGATCATCATCATGATATAATAATATGTAATACAATGCATTTGAGTTAATGGAGAAGAACATCAAAGAAAAAACAGAGAGTGATAGAGAGCATGTAAATGATTGTGAACTTTTTGTGACTGTTACATCATTCCATCATCTTCCAAAATGTTACAAACAAACTGATAATATTTATATCATAAAAATCATTCACAGTAAAATACAGCAAATATATTTATGTGTGTATGTACATGTAGCAGTTAGAGATTAGAAATCAAGGAATAAGTAAGTAGAACACATTTTAGAACAAAACCACCCACACAGTCAAATAAAACGAAACGGTACAAATTATCGAGAGACTGGAGTAGTCTTGAAGAGAGTGGGTGGGAGGACACGATGCATTGCCACTACCACCACCACCACCAACACCAGAAATTTACGCTCGCCATCACCAAAAACTCGAACATACACACACAAGCACATACACAACAAACACTGTTTTGATGTGTGTGTGTGTGTTTTATGGAATCTCCACTAGAATCTTCTAAGATTACCAAGTCATCATAATATTCGTTGTAACATGAGCTAGAGTGAAAAAAGGGGCGCAACGATAAGACACATCTTTTACCGCCCTCGCGTAAATAAGCTGTTTGCCTTATAAATAGGATGAGAGATTTATGAAGACCAATTCAAACATGTCGTGTTTTATATATTTTTCAATTACCACGGAAGTTTCATCAGTCTCTCATATTATGGCAATGTGACTGCATAAAAAATTACATATACATTTTAAAAAAATCATATTTCGCTGCACAGCATCACAGTCTTTATTAAATACGCTTTCCCTTATCCGCACCGCATAATAAAAAAATATATTGCCATATACACAACATCAACAACGTATGATTAATTTTTATCAGTTTCGAAATTGAGAATAAAATATATAGCGGCAGCTCTAATATGTGCGCGCACATAAAAATTCTTCCTTTTTTTATTGGTAATACCTGAACAAATTTTCATTGCGAAAAGCAACAGGGCAATATAATCATCTTCAGCTGTCGGTCATCATTCTTATCAACATAATTACAGAAAAAAAAATATATATAAGGATAAAAATATGAGAATATTTTTTTTTGTGTGTCTGACTTAGGCTACAAATACGTCAGCCAGAGAGCCAGCAGACAGAAAAAAGGTGATAAGGATAAGATATTTTAAATTGCAGGTGAAATGGTTTGTTGCACCTGTTAAATGTTTTCATAGTGCATCATATTGCACAACAACTGCGTTGTTTGGTATGCTTGTATGCACTAGATGCACTTAAGTCACTATGTTGCTGCACGTGTGTGTGTGTTATGTTTTGTGTGATGTGAAGCTTTGCGCCAACTTCAACTACGACGCAGCAGAGGATAATAAAAAATAAAAAATTTCGGATCTCGAAAATTGCAAAGCATCAAAAGTAGCTCAACACAGCTAGACCTCAGCAAATGCTCACATGCTACTACACACTACACAAAGCTTTGAAATAAATAGGCCAACTCCCTCCCTGCAAAAATTTTCCTGGATTCAATTCTAGTCCACGTCCAAATAATAAAATTCATTCATCTTTTATTTTCTTCTCTTCTACGTTTCACGTGTTTGTTCCATTTTCTAAAATATAAAAGGGGTTAATTCACATAAATGCTTTACGCTTATATAAATATTGCACATCTACGAATAAAAGGCGACTGTGACTGCTGTAAGGAAAGGAGGAAATGAGAGCTCCTTTTCAAACACTGTCAAAGAGAATAATAATAGCCAAGAAATTTAATGGATGATGGTCAAATATAAAATAAAAACTATTAAATTTTACATGGATCTCTCATAATATTATGATGATGATGATGGGAGAGTGTGAATATGAATAATAATATTATTCTTTTTATAGCGCGCCACACACATACAACAGTCAGCAGTGACAAGATGAGCCAACAACGCAATAAAAACAAAAAATGAATTAATGAAAGGCATATTACACAGTAATTTATGTTGCATTGACTAAAATTCCAATGCGCATTAAATTTACGCCGTGAAGAAGAAGAAGATGAAGAAGGATGAATTTATTTATTTTTGCTTTCCTACGTACATTTTTTTTGTGCCAGCAAAAAAAATATTCCGTTACATTTTTTTTATACATTCGTGGTTGTCGTCTTCGTCGTCGTAAAGATGAGAATGAGACAACGACGACGATGATGATGATGATATGATGATATTTTGCTAGAAGATGCTAGCTTATTTGAAAGAGTTTCACTACTGATTCGCTTACATATACATTTTATATGTTCCTGTTACAAGAATCTTCTTACTTTATTTACACTTGTTCTCCTCCTCAACACTCACTTCTCATTCTCATACCATACAATCAGCAAAAAGAGAAGCAGCAGCGTGATTGTTGTTGCCAACCAAGTAGGTATACTACTGCAACAACAACAACAACAGCAACAACAAAAAGAGTCGGCAATACATTGATTCCACATTTAAAAAAGTATACATGCCTACTTGCATTATTGTGGCACCATCATACACGTTTACTATACGTGGCACTAATATACTTCTTGTTTTGTGTGTGTGTGTATCCCGTCGACGTCACCGCCGATTGTTGCTTTTATACTTTGCAGACTTTTTTTTATTAATACTTTGTCGCTTTTATATATTATGCTTGCAGCATTTTAGTTTTTTTTTATTCTTGAATAAATCCCGTTATCAGTCTGCATTCCATTCCATTTCCACTTACTCCACACTCACTCTACTCACTACACAACAATAACAACACAATCTTCTCTTTGACTCTGTATATCTGTATATATATTTCTCCGACTACTCTTCCACTCACTCACTCTTTTTTGTATCTTTATTATTATCATATATACCATACGTGTGTTTCAGTTTCTCGCATTGTTTGGATATCTAAAATAAATCCATTGTTGTTATTTGCTCAGGCTTGAATGCTCTGCTCTGCTGTTGTTGTGTGTACCTTTTTTTATAGATAAACATTGTAATACGTAATATTATGCAAGGATGATGATCATGATGATGATTCACGCACATAAAAAAATGCAGTTTATTAGAAAGTTGATATTTCTGTGTTGCTTCAGTGTATAATCATTTCATTTTAAGCAATTATATATTACTTACATATAAAAACAATCCTTTTGTCGCCAAAGTAGTTTGTAAGGTGCAATAAATAATAAATACTGGGATTTCAGAGTATTACGTGCTGATTATCAAAATCCTTGATACAAAAACAAAATAAAATATGGGGGCGACTTAGGCATTATGATGCAGTGTATCTTTTGTGTCGTAAAATTGAATAAAAGTAAATAAAACAAGTGAACCTTTTATCGCCATCATTGTAATAAGGTTTAAATAATAAGTAGCACGATTTCTTGTAATTTTTTTTAATTTCATTCTTTCTTTCTTTCTTTTTACATAATACGTAAATGTACAGTTGTAGTCACTAAAAATGAAATGGTGCAATATATTTTTTTTTCTTTTGCTTTTATTTTTCTTTAAATTTAGAAGTAATGACATTCCTGCACATAAAAGGTAACTAGTGCATTTTTGCTGTAGAATCTTCCATGAATGCATATTTCCCAAAAACCTCACACAACAACAATTAGTTATGTAGTCACGGTCTCAATGCTTAATGAACAACGCACTACCACCACTACCACCCCCTTGTGCACGCACAGCTAATGACGATCAATGTTTTGTTGACACGATCATAAAAGTTGGTTTATTATTATTATTATTATTTATTACAAACCACAAAAATGTTATGTAATCAGAGTTGTTGGTTTATAATGTCCTTTTTTTACGCCGCGATACAATATTATCCCATGTTATGAGGAGGATGATGATGACTAACTATTTAATTGCAGGAATGAGAACAATAGCTCGACGCTTACTTTCTTTAATGTCATTGTTTACAAGAGAGTCAGCGTGCCATTAGTCATACACACATGCCCATACGCACGCATCACACACAAAGCGTCTTTTTTTTCTCACATGCAACATGACATGCTTTCTTACTTATTTATATGAGGATGTAAATAAAAAGATGATGGTGATCATCATCATCATAACAGTGCTCTCGGTGTATATGATACTATTAGTCATCATCACACCAGTAGCAACATGTCCTACACAAAACACACGTATTACGTAACACGTGATTTTCTTCAAGGATATGATTAATCCTTTCTTTGAAAAAAAAATCAAAGCAAAGCATAAATGAGAGAGAGAGAGGAGAAAATACATGACCAAGACACACTTGTTGTGGGAGGAATGTAATACAAAATTAAGAATGGTAAAACAGCAAAATGAGGAAGGATGTGAGCAACACTTATTCGACTTCACTTCTGAGCTTTTCTCGAACAATGATAATAAAAACAACAATCTACTATACATATTGCATGCCAGGGCGTTTTGGCCAAACAAAATATGGATTTTGTGTGTGTCCAGTGGTGACAAGAGAAGGAATCGGTTTAAGCGTCTCTCTCTCTTGTTGATATTGTTGTGATTTTTAGTGGATGCCGGAAAATATTATATGGGTATATTACATAATTTATGTATACATACCTATATATATATATATAACAAGTATATTTAGAGAGAGAAAATATCGTGTTGTCAGTGGAATGTACACAATGACCGTTGTGATAAAGAGGACTTGTCAGCAAAACAGGGCTGTTTCATATATCACATCCCAGCAACAACATCGCCACCACAAATATTTCGGTTAAGAGCAGCATCGAGGCCGTGAGAACATTGATAAGAAGAGAGAGAGAGAGAGAGAGAACTGATGATGCATGCATTTATGTAAAAATGTACTTAAATAGTTAACGTATCAACATTTTTTATCATTATTATCATCTTAGTCATTTCCACCAGCAAAAGCATCACCAAGACCCAAGTACTCTATCCATCTATCCATCTGTATACTTATGTCACTATATATACCATCCTTGCTCACCCTTCTGCCCTCCTCTGTTACTACCATCTATTTCGTCAAGTATTATTATTATTATTATTATTATGAACATATCAACAAAATCATCATCATATTCTCATCGTGTCATGTCTAAATATATATAATGTGCTCTGTTTCCATATTATAATATTTCAGAATGGTGGTGAGGATGATATGATGATGGGTTTTTTATTATTATTTATTGAACAATCAGTTAAATGTTGAGATAGCCACTCCATTTTGATATGTTGTCATTCTCAGCCGGAGACGGAATCAATATTATGAACGAGGTGCTTTACTCTAGATGTTGCATACAATGTGGTTAGATATATGGTTGTGATATCTGAGCTGCATATTATAATACTTAGTATATGGGTTTCAAATTCTTCGTTATTAGTTTTTGAGCGTCAGATGCCAGACAGGAATGTAAGATAATAAAAAATGTAACAGCGCGGGTAAAAAAAACTCGATAACATATATGCATGTTATATTGGATTTTTAATACCTAAATATATTACTTGTCTCACGTATTTATTAGGTTAGGTAGTCAAAAAAATTATGGATGTACCCATTTATTATGCACCTTGTACATTGTGTGGTAACTGGTAAGTAATAATAATAATCTAAAAATGTTCTACTTATTTTACTTCATAAAACTACTTTACCGTGTTGTGCGGCATAGGTATGTATATTATTTTTATGGACCGGTTCATTTGGCTAATATCTATAATTGCCACTTACAAATAATAGGATTATTATTATTACATGCACACAATAGCTGTGATGATGATGCTGGGGGCAAACAGGAATACAACAAGTGACAATTTACAAATTGGAAATTCGACACCTGTCACTCCCATCCTGTCTCTACTGCCATATATACCTGTCACATTTTGTGTGTCTCATCTTCCCCATCATCACTTATAATGATAGTCATCAAAAGCCGTAATCATACACATTGATTTGATGATGATATTGCTAATTATAGAAGTACCTATATTATTATGTTTGTACAAAAATAATCATTTTGTTTTTGCATGACATGACAACAAATCAAGGTCTGTATTAATGTTGTTTTTTAAATATTCTTTTGTAAAAAAATACATTTTAATCGCGCATATCAGTTTTCCATGGACCCCTTTCCAATTTGTGTGGGATCTGGAACTAATTCATCATGTTATCATCAACAATAATGCATTACATATAATAATCATATAATATTATGCTCATCAAATTGATAGGGATGATGATGGTGATGATGATGTGAGGACGGGTAGTAACACAACATAATGCAATGTTCCTAGAACTCGGCTGGATACCAAATCTTTCACTCCAAAGTACAATATAGTTATATACTACTACCTACTTTGAGAGCGCCACTTCAACACGTGGACCTGTCAAGCTTGTGTGTTTTTTTGCTGGGTGTCAACATCAAGTCAATGAACACACACACACACAGTTCTATGACAGCTTTTTGTGTAAATCCTGTTTTGATAATTTTGCCGACATTTTAATATAACAACAACAATAATAACACTAAAATATTGAGCATATACCATGAAAATACCAGTCAACAGCCCATAAAGAGATAAGCTCTTTTTTCTCTTTCTGTAAATTCCAGTTTTTATGACTTCAATATAAATATACACGCATTTAGCTCATTTTGCAAATTTTGTATATGTACATTTATATATGTGGTGCATGCACAAAATTTTGCAAAATATTATGTTATCATCATAGATACATATTGTATGCCTACGTACGTCAGTACTATATAGTGGGAGATAAAAAGGTGGAAAATCTTTTACTCTTCCAAGTTAGGTGGTATTTTTATAACCTTCCAGTTTTCCAAGTATAAACGAGTGTTCACATTTTTTTAAATTCATTCCGTCGCGTCATCATCATCATCATCATCATCATCATGACTACCATGAAATGTCACTTGTTTTGTATCGTTGTTAAATATAAAAAAAGATTATGAAGTAAAAAACGTGATACGTGTGACGAGGACTACAATGTGATGGGCTTGTGCTGCTGCTGCTGCTGGCTGACGTCTTTCGGAATTTCGGGATTCTGCATTATGTTTGCCATAGTATTATTTTTATAAACCATTTTTCTCTTATCATTTATGTACTTCCTAAACTTGTCTTCATTCCATTGTATTGTATTTTGAAAAACGCAATGCATTTATTGCCAATTGTGTAGGACAGTAATATGATGCGGTGACGACAATATCATCAAATTATATGTAAAGCACTTGTAATAATATGGTAGTTCCATTTACAATTTATGCCTGTGTGCTCTTTGTTGTAGCTTAAACATGAAACTGTCGTATATCAACTACCAATCATGCTTGCACGATAACATACACACACAGTTTAAGTGCATAAAAGTAGAAAGTTATTATTAATACCACTCCGGCCACTAACTACAACTTACTCTTGTTGTCCCACATTATTATTATAAAATCCGCTTTTTTACTTTTTTTTTAAACGCGTGTAAACATATATTTAATCGAAATCAATTTCAACACTACTACCACCACCACTCCTTCTTTTATGGCGCCAACACAATGGAAAAAGGACACCTGCAAAAATTTGTCCTTCGTTGTAGCAGCACCACTACTGTTGCTGGTAGCCTTCTTCTTTCACACCACTTGTCCTTTTTTTCGTAGGTATTGTATGTGTGCCGCCGTGTTTGTATCTGTCCAACTTTACATTTCAAGTGAAATTTAATGCACTATTTATTCAAAGTGGGGAAATGTCAAACTATTTAACAGCGTTTGTAGCTTCACGTCTCATCTGTCTGTCCGTCCCTTCCCATGTTTTTTTGATAACAGTGGGCTAGGAAAAGATAATTATCCTATATTTTCATTAAGCTTATCATACAAATACTTTGCTTTGCAATTGGGTTTTGTGTGTAAAAATTTGTGCCGGTTTTTAAATTAGGACAAATAACATGCTAAAAAAAGTTTTGTTACTAAGAGCTATTTTTTACTCCGTTTACTGGAAATATGTCTTATCATTATCAATATTAGTATTAAATATTATACGAACACATTGCTGATCCTGAGTATGCATTCGAAATCCCATAATAATTTTGTTCATGTTTACTTTGAGTCCCTGAAACATCATTTTATTCGTTTTAATAACATGTATTGATTTTTCTATTTAAAGAGAGAGGTGACTCAGTCAGAATACAGAAAATTTTATAATAACTAACTAACAATAAAAAAGATAAATGCACATGTACAGTTGTTTCCCCTCAGAAGAGAAAATTTGTATATTTTTGTTAGACAATTTATATGAGCAATTCGTATACTATTTGATGAGCAATTTCCCTGTCACTACTTGCCCATTGGTATAAAAAAGGACATAAATAATTTACACACAGAGATCGTTTAATTAGTAACATGCTAGTCACAGTAGGTAGGTACTCATAAATAAACATTAATTATTATAGTCTAGTAATGTAATAAAACACAGAAGCATGTCCAAAAAAAAAAATTCTCAAAGTAAAATACCCAAACGAAAAAAAACGCGTAGGCAATTCTATTCTAAATTTCTAAATCATATTAAATGGAACGTAAAATAAATGGCAATGAAAGCATACAAGGATACATATTATGCATGGCTAATATATATAAAAACATAGTACCACGTGATATTTTAAAGTGTTTAACAAGAAGAAAAGTGCTATGCCAAAACATTTAAAAAAATGCATCACAAAAATAGGCTAATACATATCACCACACAATTTACCTGTAAAATTGCCTAAAACCTCCTCGACACGTGTGAGATACTCTAATTCTAATGCAGAATGACACTGAAACTTTATGGTTTGCTTGTTTATTAGTAGTAGTAGTAGTCGTAGTAGTAGTAGTGGGGTCTAAATATATATATATAAATAGCAGAATACTTGTTGTTATAGAATGCAACAAACAACACCAGCAGTAGTAGCAGCCGTAGAATGGTAGTAAATGGCAAAAGAACAAAATTACACCTGCAAGGCTGATATATAAATATAGTGTTTTGCAGTTTGGTGGTGTCATTTATTTCCTCTATTTATAACGTATAATAATAATAATAACAATAATATGTATAGCTTTATACATATTTGTACCTATTCTCATATTACCTTACAACTCACGTTGCAAATACAAATGCAATTTGATATTTTTCTTCTACCATTTCTACTTCTCTACAACTACAAATTCTACCCTATTTATAGCTAATGTGTCCCCATCTTTTTTTTTCTTTTTTTTTTCTTCTTTTAAATGCATACACACACACAAACACAAGCTCTAAACAAAGGAATTGCCATGAAACCGGAACCCATAAACAGTGAAATCCCCAATTTTATTTTGTTGGACTTCTCTCTGCTACTGCACGTTTTTCCTCTCTTTTTTCCTTCTGTTTCTTCTTACCTAGAAACACCTTGAGAAACATATTAGATTCTTATTGTTTTGTATAAAGTAGGTAGGTATATATGTTATGTGTGCGGTGCACACGGAGTAGTGGACAGGAAACGCGTTGCTAAAAAAAGGCGTGAGCAATATGAGCTGCTGCTCTACAAAATTAAAATAGTAAAAAATTGTACAAGTAGTAAATTAAATGCAACTGGCTTGCGCGCTCTCACTCCAAAGGAAATAGTATACATGTAATAATATTATGGTTATTTCCCTGGACTTATATTATCGGTGGTGGTGGCGGCGGCGGCGGCGTAAGGAAGGACAAAAGAACTTGGCTATTAAAATTAAATGCACTCTCTGGAAGGATACATACTTAATGCTTTTAACAGCTATGGACTGGCATTATTACCGGAGAGAGAGAGAGAGAGCAATAAAAAGTGTTAAAACTTAATCACTGAAAAAGGGGTTTTGTTTTTTGTTTGTATGCATAAAATGTGCACTTTAAAGAAAATGTGATGGATTACTTTTGTTTGTTTGTGTGTACACAAGTCGTATAATAAGACGACGGCATACTGCCAAATCCATATAATAAATACTGCATAATATCATGATGATACATACCTATCGTAATTGGCATTATTGCAAAAAATTATAATGCTACATACTTTTTTATTGGCTACAAATGAAAATTGGACCTTCTAAGTAAGTCAACAAAACTTTAGTTTTATTTATTTATATATTATGGTAGTTTAATTCAACTAAATTGTCGTGTGATAAAAAAAAATTTAAACGAAATAAACTTGTTGAATGAATTAGAGTAGTAATAAAAACAAAAATAAGATGTTTACCCAAAAAAAAATGTTCGTTTTAAATTAAAAATATTTTTGTGAATGTACTTTTATACCTATGTACAAGCATTATCAGTAAATGCACATTTAATAAACAAAAATAAAAAGAACAAAAGCCATAATAATAATAATAATAACATTGTGTACTTTCGATGATGGCATACCCAAAAGTCCTCACTTTTTCAGATAAGCATAATGTATATATATTTTATCCTTAAGCGGCCCAAGGTTTGTTAACAATTCGCACACAAAATATATGAAAAAATGTGCCCCAGATCATACCAAACCAGACAGAATAAAAAGGACAGATATAGAGAGAGAGGAACCTTTTATGCATCATTGTTTATTTGTGCTGAGCGGAGTGACCAACAATAAGAAGAAAAAAAAGTGAGCATCGTGAAGTGAATCAAATTCGAATTATTATTATTACTACCATACATTTTTACTGTTGCCATCACAAACTGCATATCAACAAGAGAGAAATAATGATGATGGGATAGGTCAGCAGACAGTAAATTGAAGCAGAAAGGGTGATATGTGATGATGTGATAACAATTGTTACAAAAATTGATACATTTTACTACTAGCTGTCATGTGTGCGTTTTTCGCCCTGAAAAAAAAACAAGCAATCAATGCATTTCATTGCAATTGTAACTTGTAACCAAATATAAAGCTCTATCATCATCATCATCATCAAAAACCAAACCTATGATAATGTATTCAATGTTATGTATGTACTACGTTTAAATTGTTTAAAGGTTGTTGGTAAAAGGTTTTTTTGTTTACATTTACCATCTCTCTCTCTCTTTCTGTTTTTATATTTGTATGATTATGGTAAGTACAGTGAAGGTAATAAAATTAATGAATTCCCCTTCAAAGAATAACAACAATAAATAATAATAATTTTTACCGCTTTTGATCAACTTGCAAAAAAAAAAAATTTCATGCAAGGTCGACTGCAAGGTATTTTTTTTTGATACTGTTACACTATTATAACAACAACAATCATTGGTATTCTTACAAACCTTCTTTTTTTAACCATCGTATCAAGCATAATATTTACTTACCTATGCATACTTTCAAGTCGCGTGATAACTGCAAAATCTCGCCAATGTTCTTTTTTTTCAGACTCAGACTAAACATTGTTTCATTCAAACAAAAAAAAATGTACAAAAAAATACATGAATAATAATAATATTTATTCTAAATCTTTTTTTTTTGTGTTCTTCTTTTATTCTTCTTTAATTTTTCGACGACAGCCAACAACCGAACTAATGAAAATACACAATAATATCATTGTGTGCTTCTTCTGCCTGCCTTTTGTACTCAAACAAGTAAAACTTAAGTATTATTATTTTTTCAACAAAAATATAAAATTATATTAGACAATAATATCATTGTGTGCTTCTTCTGCCTGCCTTTTGTACTCAAACAAGTAAAACTTAAGTATTATTATTTTTTCAACAAAAATATAAAATTATATGCATATTATTATGCTTGTTGGCTTTGTTTCTATTTGTATGGTTCATATATTTTAACGAATACAGCACACATTTTTGCTGGCTATTTACATCTTTATGGCAATGATTCCCAGAGACTGCACAAGTGTAGACTGCAGACCATACTTAATAATGGATCGTAAAAAAACACTTGCATGAATTATTATTATTTTTAAATGAGTAAAGTGAATAAATAGAACCTTATGGCAAAAAAGAAGTTGCAAATATTTAAGACATGTATACATATGTATGCATATTTTCTCATAAACATTTTTAAGGGATGCTAATTTGTCCCCCGAAACAATAATTTTCTTCTTCTGAAACTTAAATTTATAACAATAATAATAATAATCATACCAATAATAATAATAAGATGCTTAAATCTAATGTATTGTGTACAATTTTTGTGAAGAAAAATATTCGGGTGTGTAAATTATGATTATTTAACAGTAAACTTTCATCTCTCGTATTTTTTTGATGAGTCTACTTTGACTTTACAATGCACTTTTTTTATATGATCATGTTATACCATGTATACCAAAACATATATGCGGAATTCTTTACATTGTTTTGCAAAAAAAAAACGTTTTTATGTGGATAAATGTTGTACACGTATATGTATATATGCTCATTTTTACTCTCGTCAGTCAGTAGAGTTGAATGATGCACATGATGCATTTATATTTTTATTTATTTATTTTTTGCTTCAAAAGATTTTCAAAAAAAGTCTCAAACTTTCCTTTAATTCTTTTTTTTTTTGCATTTTGATGCTGCTGCTGCATGTCATTTGTCTGCTGAAGCATCTACTTGTTATTTTTTTTTCTTATAAAATATAAAAAGAGTTTTTTCTGTCTACCATTGTTAGTTTTGTCTATTCATCATCCCATTATATTGTGATTGTTAGCTTATCTCAGCTCAAGAATTAAATTTAAAAAAAATGAGTAGTAGTCGTCGTAGTAGTCAAATGACGTGCAATGCAGAATAAAAATATATATTTTGCTAGTATTGCAGCAACAGAAGCAGCAGCAGCAACAACAACAACAATAACAAGAACTACAACGTAATATCAAAAAAATGTATGTGTGTGTTTGTGTATATGGCCCTACATTGTTTATTATTTTCATTTTATTGTTGTAAAGATGCTTTTCCTACTACGTCGTTTCTTTTTTTTATATATAAAAAAAGGAAGACACAAAAACAGGAGGGCGCATTGTTTGGAGGAGGATGATGATCATGATGATGTTGCACTTGCACTATATGCTTCGTTGAACAACCGTTACCTTGTTGTTTGGTTATGTAGCGAATTGTAGTCGTAGTAGAAGTAGTAGTGGTATGTAGTGGATATGATGGTAAGTATTAAAAAAAGACAGCAGCAGCAGCAGCAGAAGAAGTAGTAGAGATAATTTTTATTATAATGGTTGGTGGTGGCGCTGTTGGATTGTAGCAATACTTATAAGTAGACAGACACAACAAAAGGAATTTTTTTATAATATGCTTTGAGATAGAGAGAGATTTGCAGGGATTTCCCACATGCACATTTTTTTAAAGTTATATAAACTAACCGTATAAAACATTAGACAATAACAATGTATGTAGCAACTCGTAATGCCTGTATGCATATCTGTATATCTGTATGTATATTTATATATATAAAATTTGAAACAGTTGAAGATTTTGTTTCATGGTAGTTGAATGGGTACGTTCTTTGGCTTAAATGTAAAAAAGACAAGACAAGAATATTACTGTATGTGCTAGTAAAAGTATTAGTGAGTGAATCCGTGTACTTTTTACCATTACACATACCACACCACCACATACTTATATACTTGTACACTGCTGCTGCTGCAGTATTATTATTATTATTATTATTATTTCTCAAGTTTGCTGTGAGAAGATGAAATTAAAAACTGTGTGTGTGTATGTGCCCATGTATTCGGTATTGAGTATACCTTTGCCTTTTGCAAAAAGGAAACAAAATGTGCTCGTAATCCATTCAACCATGTTTTTTTTGTTACCGCTGGTAACATAACTACATTTCTCATGCTTTTTTATGAGTGTGGGACTCATGAGTTGTGACTTGAGAGAGAGAGAGATTTTCTAACAGTTGTTGGTGAAGTCAAATAGTAGGTGTACTTATTACATGAGATGAGTGCGCAATAAAATGTAAGTAAAGATGGAGGATATATTATTTGAAGGAGTAGTGGAACACTTTGAAGGAAAATGAATGAAATATTTTAGCAACATTACACGCTATATAAACATTTGCGTCCTTTTTAATGCAACTTTATATATATGTATATACAAACAAACGTAAAACATGAAGATGAAAGAAACTCTTTATTTTTTTTAAATTTCTACAACAGTCGTGCTGCTAGTCTGGGTATAAAATCTGTGTGTATAAGAGGTAGTTAGGTAGGAGGTATGTATTTTTTATTATTGTTATACAATTTCCTTTAACTTTCGTGACAAGACTGGGATTGCTTGTTTGTTGGTTCTATTACTTGTATTTATTTTGTATCATGAGAGATTCAGTTGAAAAATAAAATGTAATTTAATCTGAAATCTTTTTCTTAAGAATTAAAATAATATTATATGTTATTATATGATTAATGTAGAATTAATCATTTGGATTCCTTTTAAATAAAATAAATTAAATGATTCATAGAAGTAGCATGTCTTGTATGTGTGTGTGTGTGTGCATTTTTTTTATTCATTCAAAATATTTATTTCAACTTGTCATTTATTCCATTTTTCTTTGAACTGAGTTGAATGTTTTAAAAAAATGCAAATTATATTCGTTATACCGTCGTTGTCGTCGTCCTAAAGAAAGAAACACATCATCTCTTATTCTTGAGAAGTGTAAGTGGTTAAACTGAAACTATACACGGAAAAATCCTGTTTTCTTGACAAGTAAGCACATCCAAAAAGACAGTCTCTCTCTCTTTCTTTTTTCTTGGCGTCGCTTGTCATTTTTTTACCACTTTGTATTCTTGTGACTGGTGGTATTTCACACTGTGCTGTTTGTATACATACATACACACGCAGTACATATATTTATATACATGACAAATGGAAGGTTGTTGACTGTGGCACATAAGAAGGACATGTTCCACGTAACTGATAGTCGTAAAAATAATTCTGCTGCTGCACAATTGATTGATATAAACAAACAAAAAATACCTGGTAACTTCTTTTCAGCGTAACAGGTCACTAGCATAAAACGTTTCTTATTACTTATGCACGCCTTCTTCTTCATCCTTTTTTCCATCTCTGCAAACAAAAGCATGAAATTTAAGCATCTATTAAAAAAAATAAGAAAGGAGAAAAAAAATTGTAAACTTGGCAAAATCTTTTTGAGGAATATATGACGGAGCCCATATTTAGCAGGTTCCTAAACACATATTACAGACCAAATGATTGAGATAGAGGAGCAACATATCAATGATTTTTTTCTCAATTAAGTGGTTGTAGTAATCTTCAAAGTTGTACACATCATAAAATATACATTACATTTGTATATGTATGCATGTATATATGTTGGCTTCTTATGAACACAAAACTTATTTTCATGCTAATGGAAATACGTGCATCAAATATTCATATTTTTACTTGACACAATAGCCACGAACTGCGGATGAGCAATACTCTGATTAAGATGATTGCTTCTAGGTAAAATATATACTAGTCCGAAAGTCCAACCCGTCGTCTTTTTTTTCTTCATGACTTCTCTTCGTTTTTTGCAAAAATAAATAAATAAAAATACTGCAATTTACGCTACACCTTTCCAATTGCACTTTGTTGGATTCTCGTTCCTTTCGAGTAGTCGGTCCGTTTTTACTACATGTTGCTTTTTTCTTTTATGTTGGCAAAGAATCTATGCAAAAGTCCTCCCCTCTCAAAACCACCACACAACCTTTTGCGAAAAAAATTATTATAACCATAAAAATTTCATGAATGTGTATTTAGTTCCAATGTATGCATGTACTCGTGAACCTGAGAGTAGCTCTTGTTAGGGTATCCCACCACATCCACATTATTGGTTTCAGGCTAAGTCTCTCTCTCTCTCTCTGACCGACTGTGATGCGACTGGGAATACTTTAATGCCATGTAACATGTTGTTAAATCTTTTTTTTTTTGCAGAGAACACAAAAAAATATTTTGCAACCGTTTAAATAATACGTTTTCTTTACTAAAAAATACGGAAAACTGCTTTAAAAATTGTTTGCACATAGGAGTACAATAGTAAAATAGACATATTTAAGATTTTACGTGCTTCGGACCAACTATGCTAATTCCATACAACGTGCAAATTTTATTTTTACATGCAAAAAAAGACAGGGTAGAATATGTGTACATTTTTACGCAATATTCACAAATAACTTGGATTCTTTAAAGGTGATATAGCAATACTGCAATAATAATAATATTGTTCATTTTTATGCTTCAACCCCTACCCTTCCATTTCTTTCTTGTTCAAGCCACAGCAAAAGGGAGAGAAAAAAAATGTCTAGACAAGATGACTTTTTCTCTCAGTCGTTCTTCTTGGTTCCATTCTTCTTCTTCACAAAAAAATACATAAATGCATTCTTTATTTTTTTGCAATACAAAACGTGTCGGTGTCTGTGTAAAGTACAGTAAAAAGAAGTAACCAAACGCTCACTTTGCACGTTTCTCTGTAAATTTCAGCCCCTTTCAGGAGTACTATACCAATTTCTCACAATAAGCCATTATGATGATGATGATCATCATCATGGTCATTATTAATACTACTATGTGCACTACTCTAGGAAGAAAAATATTTTTGTTACTGTGTGCGCGCTTTTGCTTGTTATGTGTCTGCAATTTTAGAGAGAGAGAGAGAGAGAGAGAGAGAGAGAAGCAAATAATACTCATATTCCACATTATTTATATATTCCTCCTTCCTCTACTATAAAATAGGTATGCTAAGTACCATACTTTTATACTAATAATGTGGCAATGTGTTAAACTTATTCAGTCAGAAAGACGCATCTTTTTTTTAGTAGAGTGCAATTTTGATTGCTGTGCTGTGGTTGATGTGTTGAAAAGTACATTATTATAAAATATACAACATGACTGCATGTGGATGTTGTAGAAAAGGGAAACAATACCAACAAAAAAATATTCAACTTTTGTATTTCTCCGAGAAGAATAAAATGCTGTCTGTATTTATGCATGCATGTATGTATATTTCTAACCAGACAATAAACACTTTTCTATTGTACACATCTTTATGTATCTTCCTTCATTTTCTTTTGTAAAAAAATGCAGTTAAATTTAACATAAAACAATAAACAGCAGTTTATTTATTTGTAGCATGTCAAAAAAAGAAAAGAAATGTTTTCGGTGTATTTAGTCGACGCTCGACGACGATCCTTAAAACATCAAATTCTTAAAAATTGTCACATAGTTTCTTTTCCTAAATTATAACTCACTTTCACTGCATCTCTGTGTCTTGCATATATCTACATATTATGTTGATTATTTAATATTCCTTGTAAATATAATTATGATATTAAAAAATTATATTTCCCTTCCATAAATTTGGCAAATCAGTTTAAAAAGTTCAGTGACATGCTATACAACTACATGGATTGATGTATGTATATATATGTATGTTCATGTTCAGTGCCTGTGCATTTTTTTATGTAAATATTTTTTTATACTTGAATTGAATCTTATTGTGTCTTCCTTCCCTTTTTATAGCCAATTGCATTGTATATATTTTGGTCTGCACATCTTTTCCGCTCTACCTATTTTACACAGTAATTCCTATTCAAAGAGCATTTTTTTGCTCCTTTTTTTTCATGCAGATGGGATTGTGGAGGAAAAAAAGGAAATCGTTGTTAGTTCGTGGTTGTCGTGAAACAACTTAAATGCGTGTAATAATATGCACGTACCTATGTATGTATTTATAAACATGCATAAATTAAATGCATACTTCTTGGAAATACTGTTCTATCTTTTTAAACCTTATTGCCTTACAGCAAATAAATTTATTTACAGATCACATGACATTAAACGTTGTAACTTAAATAATATAATATCCTCTTATATTTACAAATGATATCCAGTTTATCCTAGAAAAAATGGAGCGTGAGTACCTGTTTGAAGTTGGTAGTCAGACGTCAAACGTCAGCTTGTAATAATGCATTTCCTCTTTGAATCAAAGGAAATGGCATACTTATTGAAAAAAAAATTTGCTTTTATTTCCTGGGCATGCCCCTACTGACGTACTGACTGTTTTATAATATAGTTTTGTATCATTTTATTTATTACTACTATTCTACAAGTATAATCAAAACGACACTGATTTATAAAGCTATATTTACATGATTGTTGTTTATACTTTTTTTTGCTGTACACGTGTGTACATTTTCTGGGTATCTAGTTCCATGAAATTTTCTGCAATTATGTGTTATAAATAAGGAAATAGTGCATGTTCCTCTCTCTCTCTTTCTGTAAAATGACAATTAGGTAATATGTAGGTTGATGTACTAAAGAGAGACAGAATATCCTTGAAAATTTTGTAGCGAGCATCGCAGTTTTTACTGAATCCTGTTTATAGAAACTTGTGCTACTTTTTTTTGTGAGAAAGATAGGGATAGGTGAAGTGTGTGTCTATATAACATCCTACAAATTATTATACTTTTTATAGTCAACCTGCCATTATTTCACTGATGACTGATGCGTCAAATTATAAAAAAAAATACGCCACATGCCACAACTTTTTTTTTGGGTCTTTTAGCAGAAGTAATATGTTATGCTATGACAAGCTATGATTTGCATAGAAACATGTATTATTCATCGTCATTGTGCTCATCATCATATCATCGTCATGAAAGCAGTTTGCTGCTGCTGTTGCTGTTGCTTTGCTGGTCAGTGAGAAGTAGCAATGGTATCGTGTTTCACCTGTTCCATAAACACGATATAGGTATACTATATATTTATTTATTTACACGTATGTATGTATATGGTGTACATGAATATATGCATTATGTCACAGACATGCTTGCTCAATGCCCTACTGATCCTGACCGGACTGGACATGATTAAAATTGAAATGAAATTGGGATGACAGGTTATATATAAATACAGAGAATGGGTTAGCTCACGACAGGAAAAAAAGAGAGAACTTGGACAGCTTAATGTGCACGTGTACGTACCTATACTACCGGAAAATATTCCTAAAAATCTAGTGATCTTGCACACACACACACACACAGACAAACACACACAAAAAAGGTGAACTTGTCCGACCGGTAACAGTGTATGTGCATGTACCCATGATGATGATGATGATGATGATGATATTTATGTTGATCAACTAAAGTTACAGTTTTATTATTATTATAATACAATTACCTTCTATTTCAGTCAGACTACGAACAAGCAATATATTTTATAAAGGCAAATGTATGTATGTAAATATATCACTCATTTTATTTTCAACCATGCATGATGCCGTGTTTTCAGTCATACAACGTCTCTCTCCATGACACAATTAAACTTTAATTTGACGTCAATCTAATTTTACCTTTTCAATGACAGAAGGTCCATTTCTCAGGAATCATGCAAGTCACTTTTTCTTGAAGGATTTATATATTTTTTTTTGAATATGCATGAGTAATACATGAAATTCGTGATTATTATTGTATGTTTTTAACTAGAAATATGTATGTAACAACTTCATTACGAGTGGAACAACAGGGCGGCAAACACTTTTTAATGTGAAACATGTATTAATTGTTCGACATTGGGACCATTCATTATATTATTTGATATACCTAATTTTGCAAATGTTTACCATATTAATATCACGATTCATGACGTAACTCCTGTAATAACAACAGGCGTACATTTTTAACACGAAAGGATTCCATTTAAACCATAAACAAACTATTTTGACATGTTTTCATGGAATTTTTTATGCTTACGTTCTCCCTGAGCCCCTTTGTTATGAATATATTTACCTGGAATCCAACATTTTTCATCTTTCCCAATAACAATAAACAAATCTATAAAAAAACAACCAATACTAATTGTCTGGTTAATAGCGGTATTTAATTGGCTTTTCACACCACAAATGGCCCATAACTCATAATCCTGTTTTAAACTATTTGACATTATTCACTTGCAAAACCAGACTGCGCGTGTATTAATTGGGATAATTGTTTTTTTACACGTGTGCCATAAATCTTGTATATTTTTCTAACGAATTGTAATTTGAAAAATTATTTTATCAAGGTTGCTGCTGGCCAATTGCTAATTTATTTTTCCTTTGGTTTATCCCCAAAAGAAAACCCAAATGATAAACATAAGTAATAGGGCATTTTTGTGGTGCTCCCGTTTCCTGTAACATGTATCCTTTATAAAAGTCTACTACTTTACTGCACTGCACCACCACCATCATATCCATACACATGCTTTTTTATGAGGAAAAGCTTTTTTCATAGTGTATTTACATAGCATTATAGCTTGCTTGTTCTCTCTCGTCTTTTCTTTTGCACCGCTTGCGCTTTCAGGAATTTATAAGCAACTGATGATGATGATGATGATGATGATGATGATGACGATGAGCAGCAGCAGCAGCAGCGTCATTCAACAAGTGATAAATACGCTAATACCCTGTGACATTGTACATGTAATATGCATAACATACATGCATATTTTTTTCAAAATGGCATAATTTATCGGCATGTGCACGCACAGCAATTTGGGTACGTATTAAATACGTAATACAATCCCATTTAACTTAACTTTGCATCAAATAAACCACAAGGCCTTTCGGTACGAACAAATGTTATTACGCTCAGCTCACAATGCGCACAGAATATAATTCAATAATGTATGGCATGACAGCCACCATTTATTTTTATTTTTCACAGTGTGCGTACGTATGATCGTACAGTATAGCCACACCAATAACGTCAACCAACAACGTGTGTTGGAAACAGCAGTTAATATATTTTTTATGTCAACAAAAAAATGTAATAAGTAGGTATGTATATATATAGGTACATATGTTCATATTCTGTTTACACTATGATGATATAAATGCATGTAAATTTTTCCTCTCGTGATGACATGTTTCATTGAAACCGGATTCTTTGCGGTGGATTTTGATCCATCCAGTCCATTCATTAGAAATATTGAATAACCTCATAATCAACATGATCATCATCATGCAGCTCAGCCCACGTCATGTCAACTAGTCAGTATGTAGTGCAGCTTCTAGTAATACAAGCAAGTGGATGTCTGCTCCTACTACTACAAGTTACATCCGTCATTCCGAATTCATTCAATTCTCTCTCTCTCTCCCCCTCTGTTTCTGAGAGACCACAAATTCCAACAGGAAATTAACATTTCTGTCTAGCTGTCTGCTTTACATTTTAAGGAAAGGAGTGAATAAAAGAGTAATTAGGCTTACAAACATACCCAAATGACCCATACCACACACAAACAACACACGCACCCACACACAGATTCATTTAGCTTAGCCACTGCTTACATAATATATATTTTTTATGATGCAGCAAATTAGTATGAGAAAAGAAGCACTTCATTACTTCCATTCCAAAAAATACACAGCAGCTCAGCAGTAAAAACAAATTTAATTTTTTTTTATATATATAAAGTTTCTACTACGTTTGCTTTTGCTAGTTATGTATCATGTTTACATTCAAGAAGTAAGCATAAAGCAGTTTAATTTTAAAGAGTTTTTACTAATCTCTACTCTCTCTCCCTCTCTCTCTGATTCCATTCGATGTGATGTGATGATATACATGGTACTAAAGAAGTAAACACCTTCCGCTATGCCATCATCATGATCCAGTATGTACAGGAATTATAATAGTTGTTGTTTAGCAATTAAAAATTGAAATGTTTCTACATGAAAAATTCATATGTGGATGAGGATGATTATGATGATGACGACGACGATGAGCCTTTCAAATGAGAGCAATAACAAAACAAGTGACGGATGCTCTTACATTAACCAGTTTATATTGGCGATGATGATGATTATGATTATGATGATGGCAGTAGTATAGTAGTGCAATGTGCGTATTTAAAAATGTAGTAATCCCCTTACATAAAATAATAAAAATTCAAACTACTACACAGCTTCCTTCCTCTTCTCCTCTCTACAGAAACTACAAACAACAAAAATAAGCTGCATTCATGTAGAATAAATGTATAATATGCGTGTGTGTGTGTGTGTGTGTGCTCACCATCATCATCATCGTCACTCTATTCACTTTACTTTGCGTACTATTGTTTTCCTGGTTGTTGAAGTTGTTGTTGTTGTTGTTGTTGTTGTAGTGAAGTGTGTGTTTGTGTTTATGTGTTACAGTGAAATCTTCTACTTTTTAATCCTTGTTTTTGTTTTCGTTTTGATGATGATTTTATGCTTATATGATGCTTTGCTTTTATGAATGGATTTTCTCTAGTGTAGTGGTATGCATGGTGGTGGTATATAGTATGTGGTGTGAGAGAATAATGTAATGTGGGCATATATGAGAAACACGATGAAGATTATGATGATGATGATGAGTGCTGCTTTCCTGCTTTACATTAACATACATCTTCTCATCCTCTTCTCTTCTCTCTCTGCTTACCTAGCAGCAGAAGCAGCAGCAGCAGTAGTAGTAGTCATCAGCATCATTTCATCATTATTATGATTACTTTTCAGTATTCCTTTAAAGACTACACTCATCATCATCAGCATCATTCTTGTGTATTATTGTGTATACTGCAGCAACAAAGATAAACAAATTTTTGACAAGTACTCTCGAGAAGATAAAGCCATCTTTTATCCTATCAGATACCAAAGGGCATGTGGGCAGGAGTATACAACGCAAGACACAACTTTTTTAGATTTTAAATTGTCATACGAAGAGATGCAATGTAATGAAAATGCTGTGCCATTATATTATGATTACTACATGTATGTAGGTAAGTATATTAGCTAGGTATATATATATACTTATATGTGTAGGTCGTAGGTATATAAAAAAATATGGTAAAAGCATTTCTAAATTGAATGACATGTATGAAGCGACATACTTAGTAAAACAGGACAACTTTTGGTTGTTGAAAATTCGTAAAAAAAAGGAAGGAGAAGCGTCTATGTGTGTGTACAATGAGCCGTTTTCTTGGTACACCACCACCACATCCCACTTGTGCTCCTTTTCCCAATCATTCATTCATTGCTGGAGTTTCCGGCTTTCTGGGAATAGCTGTATGACTATGTGCATATATATGTGTGTGTATTGTATACATGTTTGTGTGCTGATGATGATTACCTCATCACTTGACACTTGAACAAAAAAAACGATGAATATATATATTTTCTTTCCAAGTTTTTTTTGTCTGTTTTGTACATTTTACAAAGATAAAAGTTAATTGTATGTACATAGTGTAGTATAGGTACCAATGTGTGTAGGTATTCTAGTTTATTATTGGTACATTGTGTCATTGGCTGGTATATTGTGTCAACAAATCAATCATTGTCTACACAATTGCTATGCATTTTATTACTTTTTTTACCACTATTTACTTTTTAGTCACAAAATCCAGTTTTATTAGAACAAATACCCAAAATGACAAATACAATAGATAATGATTCTTTTTACACTGTTAAGTTTCCCTTTGGTTAAATTTTTATTCTACACGACTCAATTCTCAAAAAAAGACATGCAATTTATGCTAGTGGAAACTTTAAAAAATATATCCCATTAGTTATGTTACAAGAAATTTATAAAAATCCATGTTACAAGCAAAATGAACGACACAAATAATAAATATATATATACAAAAGTTACAACATTATTCTGCTCTCTTGAGATAAGAGCAGAAGAAAAAGCCAAGATATATCAAAGATAGGGGAAAAATGGAGCAGCTCAAACGGAAATCACATGTAAAGTTCTATTTGGCTGAAGATATTGTGATACTACTACACACCGTGGAAAATCTTGTGTAAAGATAGGATGAGATGATGACAAGTGTGCACTCTAAAAAAAACTATAAAGAACCAAGAACAAAACTATAAGATCACACAGATATATAAAACAATCAAAATTTTCTTTGTTATATAACAAGTGGATCAAACATAATGATGTTGATCATCATCTTTATGTATATATTTTTTTTATCTGCATACACTTTAGCCGGATGTCCAACGCTTAGGCATGGCCATCAAGTGAAGCAAACATTTCTTTTTTTTTCTCGGCCGGAGAGAATCATGTTTTTTTTTCTCTTCTTCTTCAAGAAGCAAAGTCCTCATCATCATCATCACCATTTTTTTTAAAATCTCATTCACATGATCATTGTATGTACTTAGTACTTACTTACCACACCATACTAACAAGCTTCTAAAAAAACTCGGATTACATAAGTAAACATGAGAGCAAATAAGTGTGTGATGGTGGTAAGTAGCTCTCTTTGCCGTCGTCCCACACCAAGCAAGTCAGCTTATCTCTATGTCTCAGGTTCTTCTAGACTCACCGGAAGCACTTACATTATCAGCAGCAGTAAGTCAAGTGATGAGATGATGAGTTATGCTATTTATCCTTGTTGAAATGAGCTACAGGAAAAGTGGAAAAAGATGAACTGATTGGATGATGATGATGATGTTAAAGATGATAACTAAACTAAATTGCTTATCTTATTCATGCATATGCTTATTTTTATACAGTGCATGCATTTAAAAAAAATATGGCTTACCTAAATAAATAACTTTTTCCTGATAATGTTAATATTACGAATTAATAAGAATAAGAAGAATATATGATAGTGTATTACCGGTCGGTACGGCTACTTGCCACATGATGCATGCGGTTGTGTGTTTTATGTGCTTTTATTCGATTAAATTTATCCGTATATAGCCACATGTACATATTATTATTATTAATAATAATAATTTGTCTGTACCTGAATCAAGTAATGCATACTATTTGGTTAGTTAGTTTTTCTCCCTTTAAATTTCAAAAGGAAGAGGAGAGAGAGAGAGAGGCCCCATGTTGCTACCAACTGATACATCTTTACTACTTGGACCACATCGCATAATATTGCATTTAAAATTTATTATATTTTTATATACCTATACACATTTTTTATATTAATGTTGAAAGATTCCTATTTGATTAGAATCCATGCACCTGTTTATTAACGATATTACTAGGGTGCGGAAAAGTACACAAGGGGGTAAAAAAGATGGTAATGACATGGGTGCAAAAATTCAAGATAAAATTAACAAAGTATCCACACATTATTACATACTACAGGCGTTGTACATCTCAAAACTTTTTATGTTATTTCTGGATGCCCTTGTGCAGCAAGCGTCTTGACAAGGTGCACATTGATCTCGCCTGATAGTTACGTAAACATCTCAAAAACAAAAATAAGGGAAAAATATATATATTTGGATGTATTAAAAAAACAATATAAATGTATCAAAAACTATAAAAAATACAAATATGGCTATATTGATACCATTTTAGGGGATGATATGTCGACATCAACATAAAAAAATGCTACAGGGTTAAAAGAAGAAGTGTGTATCTTGAATAAATAAGTAAAACACTTCTTTTTTATTTTTATTTTTTTTATCTGCCCTTACATTCTTTAACAAAAAAACAGATACCTATATCATACAACGGAAATCTTTCCAATGACCTGCTGTCTTTTTTTTATTATGTTCTCCAAGAAAAAAAAAGTTACAAGGTTTTTGCTCAAGACGCTTCCTAAATACATTTTACACATCCTTCTATACACGCTCATCATCAGGTAAATAAATTTTGTGCAGCCACCAAAATCGTTTGTATAAAAGTAGACCTGGATCTTCACTCTTCACCAACCAACAATAGCCCAACAACAACAAGATATTGTAAGGCGTGGGATGTCGAAATAAGTTTTGGTGTACATGAAAGATATAACATCTCTTTGTATGGTATACACATATATCATAAAATGTTGCAACAACAACATCGATAATATGTAAAATAGTTAAAGAATAAAAAAAACAGATAAAAAAAAGTACACGGAGAGTCTTACTCTAGATTTTCTGCCGCAACAACAAAAACCCTTCTTGCTGATGTCTAGAGAGATTATTTAAAAACAGATTTTAAAAGTTAAAAACTACTGGAACATGACATGTTATGTAGATCCATACATCCTCTTGTTATTTTTTGTATCTATGTCTACTCGTATACAAAATACCAGACGAAGAAGGAAACCGTCTTATTAACTTCCTTTGTTACTTATTTTTTTCGTCGGTGGTACAGTAAAACTCGAAAATTAACTTCTTCTTTTTTTTCTTTATGTATGTCTAGTCGTTCGGTCTGGTATGGTAACTACATGAAAGAGAAGAAGAAGAAGAAGAAAAGTCAAAATTGATTGTTGAAAGCTGATAAAGAAGGAAGTTGCAACAATAAGGTCAACAGTCTTCGCTCCCTATAAAAAAAGATATATCATCTGTTATTATTTTATTTTATTTACATAATCAGAAAAAAATGAAATGTCCAAAAATCTACAATTTACATCTAATCCATAGTTATCTTGTTTTCTTTCAACCATTTTCAAATTAAAACGAGCTCTTTTTTTAAATAAAAAAAACAAGTTAAATATGCTCTGCTTTGAAAAATCAGACGACGATGATATGGTTTTAAAAAAGTGCAAGAAAGGTATATTATATTAATTTTTTTTTATTTTTTTTTAAATTTATTACTTTAAAAAAAATTCTTATTGCTCTTGATGATGTATGATATTTTCTTCTTTTTTAAAAACAAAATTGCAGTTGAAAAGTACAGACAGCCAAAAGATAAAACATAAATAAAGCACATTTAGAACCAGTCATCAGTACTGTACTAAATTAGTATAATTACTGCAATGAACAAAGAAAAAATATATATTATTATTGGCTCTGTCGTGCTTTTACTTTTGCACTTTGTTTTTGTTATGCATAAAATATTTTTCCTTCTCTCTAACCATAATGCGATAATACTTGAGTCTCTTCTGTCTTGAGTCTCTTAACTGCACGATGCCTCTGGCCGAAAGGTAAAATAAAATATATATGAATATATGCAATAATTTTTATTGAATGATAAATAACTTCATTTCCTTTCCTATCTACTTGAACAAATCAGCCAATTTTCTGAAAGCTCTGCGTTGCTGTAAGTCTGATCACACCAAGTGTGCAACTTTACTGACTTTTCGATTGAGTCTGGGATTATTTTTGCCGTTGGGTATTGTTCATTAACCCAAAAAAAATATTACATAAATTTTTTTCTCTTGAAAAATCCTGCACTTGTGTACACAAAAGAAACATAGGTAATAATGTAGCTTACAGAGACATGCATATATTTTTTTACGTAGTTGAATAAGTGTGGGAACTTTATCAGTTGTGATCTTCTTGAGTGTGTGTTTGTACTCTACAACTCAACTCAGACAGAAAATATATGTATTATAACGAGGTGATTATCAACAAGCGATAAGGAATAAGTTAGTTTTTATTTTTATTATCCGCATAATATAACATTTATTTCGGGATTGCAAAATATTCACGTCTCAAATATAATCAGAGTCTCAAATCTCTTAAGAACTCAGAATGGAAGCCATATCAGACATATTATGTATATACCCATTTTGCAGACACTGTTACCGCACAACACCATCATCAACACACACACTTACACACTGACCATTCACCATGTTTTCCCTTGTTCACAACTTGAACAATACCAACATCCTCCCCTCGAATAAATGATATCGCTCTTTTTTTTCTCTCTCGGATGGACCACAAAACTGGATAAAAAATGCAGATAAGGATTCACTTACCTCCAAAAAAATATTGTTTAAAGATTTTTTGCTGCTGCATCTAAAAAAATGTGTTATTTTTAATGCATTATTATCATCGTCTGTGTTGTTTGTACCAAAAGGGATATGATATTATATATATATATGTATATAAGATATACACGTGTATTAACTACAGTCGAGTAAGTAGCATTCAAGAAGAAGAAAAAAAAAGACAAGCGAGTAACCTGTAAAATTATGCAACATGTATTTCATTTCTAAGTATAGCTTGTTAGATGCACCTGATAAGATAGAGCATCTATCTCTTCCCATCTCTCATTTTTACATTTATTCCTCATCCCCTTACCACCGTAATAAATAATCTTTCTTTAAGATGTACCTGTTACCCCCATCCTTGAAAAAAAATTACATCTTGTTTCATTTTAATTTTTTTCCCTTTTGTATTGGTTTGCTTGATGCTTCTAGGTACATATACATTTTTTATTTATTAATTAACTCATTTTACTCGTTCATTCATTTTTATACATGCCAGATTTTTTTTTTAAACTTTATTTCATTCATACATTCATTCATTTTTATTTTAGTGATAGTAACTTCCCTATTCACTATACATACCACTGTTGCTGCTGCTGCTGTTGCTATTACTACGACTACTAGCCCTGTTTTGCTTTTTCTGTTTAAAAAATAGAATGAACACACAACAACTATTACATAAAAGTTAATTTATGCATTTTAATTTCATAAACTTGTATAACATTTAATTGTGTTACATTACTATTTTCCTCGGTTGCACAATAATGTCTGATTTATGAGGTCAATTTATATTCTTTATTAAAATATTACTTTATTATGGGAACAACATTATTTTACAGAAGAAGATATATAATATAATAATAAATACAGTAAAATTCTCATTGTTAATAAAGAAGTTATTAGTAATAGAAACTCAACCCCCAGAGGGTATATACCTATTCCTTTTGCTCCCAGCTTTTTTTGTTTTTAAATAAATGTTTTAATGTAGATGGTTGTACTTGCACACAAGTACAAAACTACAACTTTCTCTCTCTTGTCTGTATTTCTGACTCTTCGAAATTCAAGCAAACGTTTTTACATAATGTACTTAGGCATATTTGCCCAAACGGGACTTGGTGGTGTGGTTTATAGCGCCTTGTGTATGTTGTTGTTGATGATGATGACAATACTTCCGCCACTACCGTTCCATAAGACATACTCTTTCATATTTCTTCTTACATAATAATAATCAAACTTCCCCTTGCCACTACTTACATCAAAGACGACTGCTACTAGTAGCATCACTACAACCACCACCACCACAGCGGTATTTGGGTACGTCGTAATGAAAAAACTTAATTCGTATTCGTGTCATATTCCTTGAGTAAATTTCTTGTTTAGGTGAAAGAGAGAGAGAGACGTCCTATTTAATATGAGCAGTGGTTGCAGTAAATATGGTGGCGACTTTATTTTACGGAAAAGAAGAAGAAGAAGAAGGTGAGAAAGATTAAACTGTTAAGACGAAATAGTGAGAGAGAGAGAAACGAAATAAGTACTGGCAAGAATGCTTGGAATGTCAAAAGGTCGTTGTACCTAAAAACCGAAACGACGGCGACGACGATATATGTAATACATACATATTATTACATAATATATATTTTGTACAAAAAGAGATGAAGGAATTTTATCAACTGAATAATTTTGTGAAGTCTTTGTGTGTGTGTACGGAGTGAGCAATAAGCATGTATATACCCAAGAAGAAGAAGAAGAAGAAGAAGAAAAGGTCTGGTTCTTTTTGAGGAGTCGTTCAAAGAATTTAGATTGGAAGCAGTAGTTTAGCAGCCGTAGCACCGAGTATTAGTGAACAACATGTAGCATTATTATTGAGCAGTAGTTGAATATAAAGCTTCTACATTGGTAATGGATATTAAAATATGCCATGTTAGCACTATGTATAAGCAACTATTTTATGACTAATATAAAAAGAGAGAGATTATTATTATTATTATTATTATGCATTCAATTAATGATGTACAGTTTCAACAAAGGTAAAACTTGATGATGATAGTGATTACAGATATGCCTAATATGAATGAGCAGAGAAGATATTCTTTTAATTCAGAGATTAAAATCGAGTTTTTTTATATAAATTTTTGTTTAAAACAATGTATGTATAATAATGAGTCTATGACTTACAATTAATTGTTTTATTTTTATTTTTTACTTTTGTAATCTTGCCTAATTAAAAAAATATTTGTATAAATATTTCAATATAAACTATATTTTGACTAATCTGACAATCCTAAAAATATAGATACTCAATTTGCCCCGAAGAAAGAAAGATGCATAATATTTTCCAAAAAAATATGTGAACTCTGTGAAAATAATGTGGTTTATTAAATTGGTTGATGATGGTGTTTGATAATAAAAGCTACCAGAATAAGAAAAGCAAGAAGCATTTTAAACGAAAGGCAGATGAAGTAGTAGCAGTTTAGTAACGATATAGCATGTTTTTGTAGGGGCGAAACGATGCAATTATTTATAAAAAAGAAGAAGAAGCATTGCTGATGCTTCTGCCACTTTGATTCCAGTAGCAGCAGCAACAACAGAAGAGGAGAAGAAGAAGAAGAAGAAATAAGGAAAAATAAATACATTCTATAATACTTTTTGATACAAAGGAATGTATACTTAAATTTATCTTGAGTGAGTGCACCAATTAAAGGAATTCCTTTAGGTAAACTAAATGGGAACATGTGGCATCCACATGATAAAAAAAAAGAAGAAGAAGGTTTCTCTCCTTTCATTAACAAAGTTCTTGTTGATGATGATTATATGAAGCATGTATGTAATATTACATTTTACACGGGTACACTCACACGGACCGATGACGTTGAAGGAGACGCTCTCTCCTCCGACATATTACAAGCTTATCTTAGAGAACTATCTTTTTGGTCGTCGTCTTGTATACTTGCAATCACATGGATTATTATTACATACTGTATAGCACATAGAAGACTATATGAAGAATCCCCGCTAAAAAGAGTGGCTGCAACGGCAGCAGCCGAGTCGTAACATAATATTATGTAAGTATTTAGTATGTTCTTTTAATTCAGTCGCAGCAGAAGCAGCAGCAGCAGCAGAAGCGTTCACTCTTTTTTTAATGTCTCATTTCTTGTCTTTTCCTTTTCGTGAGTTAATGAAATTATGAGGAAAAAAAACTATACCTATACCCAGAAAAAAGGGGGAAAATAAGAAGGGATGTGATAAGACGGGGAAAAAAATAAGTGCAGCAGCAAAAAAATAATAATAAAAGAGCAAAGCGTTCACCAATAAAATGAACAACTGCAGTGGTCCAGCCTTTCATATTATATATATATTTTTAATCAGTACCATATCTGTCTGTAGTCTGCATACGTACATTGCTCATAATATAAACTACATATACATACCTATGTGTACATATAATACAGCAAAGTTGAATAACATTATTGTTTTCTTCGAAGTAGGTGGTGGTGGAAGAAATAAAAAATGCGAGTTTTCTTAAAAGGTGGGGAAAAGAGAATGGACAAAGCTTCTTGTTTCCAATCCAACCACCACCACCACCACCACCAAAGCTTTTAGCAAGAAGCAAGTTTGAAGATTTACGGGAAAAGGGAAAATAATAGCAGTAGTATAAAAAAAAGGAATAGCAATACCTTGAATTATATATACGTCCGTCTTTATATATTTTTTTTTTCGTACCGTACTACCCATTCTTACCCCTCGTGTGTCCATGTCTGTCTGTGTATGCCTTTGCATGCCTTTATGCGATTGCATGTGCTTGTGATTCAGCAGACTAATATTTTTCTCTCTCTCTCTCTCTCTCTCTGGGTTGATATGGTAATACCAGCCAATATATAATCTTCTAGCTACATTACTATTACATTACATACATACATAATACAAAACCATGCATACAAGAAGCATGCTTTGATTTTTTTATTTCAAACAATCGCCGTAGATTGTTATGGTAGTAAAGTAAGAGTGCCATGACCTCAACCTTGAAACCAAGTTCTTCATCCTTTTGCCCATCATCCATCCTCATCATTAGGATTTTATGAGTGTATGTGTGAGTGTGTGTGTGTGATTTTTGTATACGAGGTTTTTTCTAGCAGTAATAGTAGTTGTTGTAGTAGTAGTAGTAGTATGACCATGCATGCTTAGATTATATGCCTTTTTAAATGAAAGAAAATACTAGACTGTGCACCAGCACCAGAAAGAGAGTGCATACCTTTCAGGGAGTCGGAGTCTGGATCGTTGCACTGTAAAAAAAAACTTTTTATACTTAAGTATAAACATATAATAATGAGCACTATATAGATTATAACAATTTATATTATTACTCGTGTCTACATACATACATAATATATGTATGTATATAAATTGATAAAAAAATATGTACAATGTGAAATTGGCATCATACTCAGTTTTTTTTGTGAGGATGATAAAATATTTTAGGGGTTGTGGTAGTGGTATGCATGGAAGCGTGAAAAAATAATATAAAGAAAAATAAACTTTATTTTGAAAGATGTAGGTATCTATAATCAATTTTATTAGTAGTGGCATGTGAGGTTCATCATGATGATGATAATAGCAAACCATAGCATAACAGCACAGCATATACAATGAAGAAAAAAAATATTTTCACGGGGTGAAAAACATCACTAACGGAAAATTCATAAATTGCGCTATTAAAATGCTATAACCAATTTAATATTTTTCTTCTTCTTCTTCTTCCAACTAAAAAACAACTATACTTCTACGGAACTATTTAGAAAAAAATGTTTTTTTTTGATAGTTTGACTGATTGAATGAGAGAAAAAAAGAAGAGAAAAGGCAAAGAACTTGACTGTCGATTTAACCCTACATTCCTATATATTTTTCTTTGAAAATAATAATAAGTTTTTTAAGTTGATCTGTCTGCTACAATTTTCCCATTGCTTCTCTATATCATACAATATCATACATACTGCCTGCATACCTGTTGTAATACTTAAGTACACTTACTCTAACAACAAAACTGTATAGCATATAGCAACTAGTTTGTAAAAAGTAAAGATGATCGTGGTGTGGTACTAGTAGTAGTAGTAGATGTAGATGTAGCATGAGAGCCAAGTATCAATTGAAACTCCAACACCATCATGATCATGATCATCGCTTTTATATTTATTTGCAAAGGCATACCTAACGGCAGCAACAATAAAGGTGCAGTGGTGGTTTAACTGCATGTAGTGCACGCACGCAGAGTCCTCATGGCTTTTGTTGATATGTTACAGGTAGACACAGGAATTTTCATTGACATTAAATGTATGTGTATATTTAAAAAAAAAAAAAAGAATTACTTTGCAACAATTGCCTTTTGAAATCTTGTACTAGTAAAAAGGTATATTAGTAACGTGTCTTGAATGATCTTTATCGTAATAATAATAATAAGGATGTGTGTGAGGGGAAATAATATGCGACGCATCTTGGCCTCTTTTTTCCCGTGTTTACAATGAATAATAATAAGAGATGATATTCATACATACTTTCACGAGGATGATGATGATGTGATGACTATTATGACCATGATGAGATCATGGTATTTTTTTTCTTGTATGTATGGCCAGAGAGCGGAATGAGTCAGAAAGAAGCATAGCGCCAGTCTCATGTCAGTTACTAAATATGTGTGCCCAATATATATATAGTGGGATGGTGGGATGTGAGGAGTTGCAAATAAGGAGAAGAATCTGGTTATAGTCTGTTTTTTTTTATTTAAAAATCTTTATGAATGGCTAATCTCTTTTGTGAGACATAGAATTCAAAGAATTGGTTTTATTTGTTTAATGACATCATATGCCAAGGAATGCTTGTATATCTGTATAAAATTTTTCACTACATGCTCGGATGACTTGTGTGTAGGTATGTTGGTATCTGACTAACATCAACATCTTACGAAAGACAATGTCGAGCGCAAGGTGCAAAGTTCATCTCTGTCCGCCAAAGAAAAGGACGAGGATAAAAAAGTTTCCTCTCGGGAAAAAGTAAACATAGTTCTTTTAGCAGCAACGTTTGGAAACGTTGTAACATATTGCCCTGTTGTTTTGTTAGTCAAACAATTATTTCCTGCCCATCAAAATACCAGTGGCGTCGTCATCACAGGTGGGAGTATGTACATTTATATGTATTACATTTTTTTCTATTTATCAACAAATCAACTCATCATCATCACTGAATATGATGATTTATTTTTCGCACTACTACCACCCTCTAACATACAAAACCATCGCTCAAGGTTGTTTCACACAAGAAAAAAATAAAGGAGTCAATGCCAATTTCCCAAACAATGAGACAATATATACTTTGGGTAAGGGCACGCTGAAAAAATGTGTGTCCTCCCGCGTCATACAAAACATGCTAGTTTGATTTTAGTCAACAAAATATTCAGTACCATGTCAAACCATTAAGCACTAAAATTTGCTTGTACCAAAGTCTAGTTTGTATATATATTATAGTACTTACGTTCCAATATCTGTATATGCTATGTAGTTTTTTTTTAAATCCCATGTCTAACCTGGAGTTCCATAGAGAAAAAAGCCATACAACATGCCATCATCATTGTCACCATGAGTTTCCTTCCACACAAATGTCTACTTATATATGTACGTACAAACGCATGCAAGATTATGAAGAAGCACAGGAAAAGGAACCCTTCTAACTGCAATAATAAGTATATATTATTTGTTGCATAGTATTCCTAGTCATCCTAATGCTATTTTCCACATGGAATAAATTTTGTGGAGTGAAATACCTTATATGTGATGACAAATTAATAATAATAATAATAATAACACTACTACTAGCGGTTTTCGGTAGCAGATTCTGATCTATTGTTGTGTTGTGATTGTATAATGATGCCCATGATATACATGTATATGTGATGTTATGATGATGATGATGATGATGATGATATTGCAGAATATTAAATAGAATGAGAAAGAAAAATACAGCAAATATACATATGTTCATATGTTATATGTGGTTGTTGTAGAAGTAATGATGGTGGAGGTGTGCTTTTCCATTGAGCTAATATAATCTCTCATACAATACATTTGTGCACATATATACTTTTCGCTATGCTTTCTCTTTTACCGTAGTAAATTAACTGACGTGATGAGGACAAACGAAAAACACAAACTTTTGCTGCTTCTGACGTTACTTTGACAAATAACATCAAGTGCGTCTCTTCTGATGTATTATTTTTACCGCTACTACTACCACTACTACTACTACGCTACCAACTACTGAAAAGCAAATTCATGGTCACACAAATAACTACTATATATATATATATATATATGGAGTGGCGTTATCGCCATGAATATCAGAAGAAGATGCACGTGTTTACATGTGTTGTTGTAGCACAACAGACCAAGCATTGCTGCTCTTTCTGCTATTTATCGTTTTATTTAATCTTGTTCAAACGTCATCATCATCATTATGATCAACAACAGCAATATCACAATGCCATTCTACCATGATAGGTTAGGAATTACTACTACTACAACTGATATACTTACATTTTTTTCGACTTCTCTTCCTCAAGATCATTATTCTTTATTTACACTGGCTACTTTGTAGGCTGTGCTTTCTTTTGTTTTTTATCACCTATTATTATTATTGTTGTTGTTGTTGTTAATGTTGTTGTCGCTGTGTACACATTTTGGGTACATGAGCTACCACATTTCAACTTGAAGCATCATTGAAATAACCTGATGCACAAATTGCATTACCAGTCAGAAGCGTGTTTTTATGCATTATTGACTTTGTCACGTTAAAAAAAGTTCAAAAGGCTTAGAAAATAGACAAAAAGCTTTTGTCGGGAGAAAAAGCAGAAAAATATATGACGTTTGATGTTTTTTATCAAAAACCACATCACTCAGCATCAGTAATCTGGTCTGAGAAATATTTTGATGTCATCTAAACGTAATAAATATATAAATATATCTATATACATGCAAGTTTATATACATATCTAATTTTTATATGAAAAAAGCATAACATTTTATTTTACTTTATAAAATCTTTTAATTAATAACAAAATCGTTCAACAAACTCAAATTTTTAGCCATGATGATGATGCCATCTTTCAGTTACTTAGAATGTCTAACTCTCTCTCTCTCTCTACAAGATGTATAGTAATTGAATTATTCAACAAATTAATGTACTTAGTTTGTGTAAAAAAATGTACAAAAATACATAAGCATATTATTTTTTTATTATGCACATTAAACAAAACAAACAGACATACACGCTAGAAAATAAAAAGACTCAGTCAGTCAGTGACACTGGTATTGGCCCAAGGTTCACAGCACATCCAAATTACTAAGAGAGAGAGAGAGAGAGATGGATAGAAAAGATACAAATACATACATATATGAGTAGAAAGATAGACAAGATACATTATATTATTTAATAGGTATGTTTTAGTGAAATACGCAGTAAATTTTTCTCGCAACCTCCAAAGTACGTTCACATTGTTTTTTTCCTCTCTCTCTTTCTCTCTCTCTCTCTCTCTTTGCTTCTTCTCATTCTTACTCATTGTGTCTTACCTTATACCATATATACCATCATCATCATTATAAAAAAAATTGTATACGCGGCGGGCAAAAATGTAAAGAAAAGAGTATCATCCTCATCATCATTGCAATTATGAGATGCCTTTGTACTTACACAGGCACAATTGCACACACAAAGGAAACTTATAAAACCACATTTTTTAGTATATACATACATTCATCATCATCATACAAAAAGTATGCTCACAGGTACACATGCAGTGTTACACATACACAATTTTATACTACTACTTGTTTTATTATTATTATTATTGCAATATATGTATGTATGTATGTAGGTAGGTATATAAATATTTTTTGGGGGTGTTTGTGTTTTGTATATATGTGTGCTGTGATCTATCAAGTGTTTACCTGTGAAAACCTGTTTTATTCCTTTCTTCTTATCACCAGTTTCCAAGCAAAACATACATACAATCATGCTTACATACTACGTAATATATATGTAGGTAGAGCATACAAAAAAGCACAACAACAAACAAAACTGTCTTGCTTTTTTTTTCGCCAACAACCCTGGCATTGATCATGTCTTGTATCTCTCCTCTACAAAAAACCAAGAAGAGAGCCTGTTTATCGTTAAAAAAAACACGTACGTGCTTACTTTGATCAACATCCCAGTCATGTATGTAGATGTACTTACATGAAATGTATACTCTTTTCTATCTCCACTCATTTACTTTTTTTTATTCTCTCTCTCTCTCTCTGTCAAAAGAGTCAAAAGGCTTCGTGAGATGATCGTGATGATGATGATTGTTTTTTTTTGTGGAGGTTTGGTAGACTCTATTCTGTTGATTGTGATTGTGCGACTTGACTAGTATACCTACTTTGATTGCATACCATGAAATCTTCGTAGTATATATTCTTTTTTTTCTACTCCCACCTTTTGCAAATATTATTATTATGATGATGATAATGTTAATCCCAAGACATACTACCAATATAATAATATAAAAAAGTCGTACCAATCCCAACTTCAACTTATTACACACTCTATACACTACATATATATATATATACCTATACACATTCTTGTCAGTGATCCTTTTACATATGCGACACAACTACGACGAAAAAAAAATCGTCTCGAGGTTCTTTACATCATCATCAACTAAATCGTCTTCCTGCATAAAATTCCTTTTTTTTTTCAACTGCAACTGTAGTGGAAAAAGTGTTGTGTATATGTGCAAAAAAAAGTATACAAAGTACAATCACAAATTTGTGATCCACAATCATATTTTAATAATCCCAAAATCCCAATGCATTCACAATCAGTGGAGCAAAAGACATGACTTGACATAAAATATTCCTCCTCCACTCTACATACCATTTACCAGAAAAATAATCACAGGGGTATTTCAATGCAAAAAATATACATAAAATACACACAATGTATATATTTATGCATGGGGAAATGCAAAAGTTGTAGGTGGAGACGAGATGATGATGATATAGTGGTAGTAGTAGTAGTAGTAATATGAAAGTAGAGAAGAAGAAAAACAGATTGCAGGTTTAAGTCATATAAAAAGGGGTAAAAATTTGCTTCAAAATCTTGCACATTTATTATTACCCATTCTTCCTACAATCATTTTATTTACATCGTACACCAAAAAAATTAAACTCGACTTGTACCAAAACCACGTTGCATCACTATCAAAAAAAAAGAATCATCATACTTAGTTCATGACAGAAGAACAAGGTCCAACTTACAAAACTTCTACTACTACTACTTTACTACTTACATTCGCACACTCACACACACACAAACTTACATCCACAGACACACAACACGCTATATCCTTATATATTGCGGTTTTCATATATGAGTCTTTTCCCACCTTCCCATCAAATTCACCACTTTGTGCCATTATTATCATAATAATAATGCACATCTTCATCATCATCCTTGTGCTTTCCTTCATCCCTTCTCTGCTATTTCATGTCATTCCATACACACATACACACACACTGTCTCTGACTCTACTTTGCCGCCAAACAAAAATCTTGCTAAACACACAGGAAAATTTTCCTTTTGCTACACAGCAACTACAAAAAAAAGTTGTATTATCACCACAATAGCCAAAAAAAAACTACCTTCAACCATTACTACTACTACTACTCCTAATACTACATATTATACTACCAGCCAATAGTATCATTGTATCATCATCATTCTATTCATCATCGTCCTCATATCACCATGAAATGAAGGTGCAACGAACTCTTTCTTCCTCCCTCACATATTATCAGAACATGTTAACAGTCAAAATCACAGGGAGAGAGAGAGAGAGATGCATACAGTCAAGTGGTATTATGATGTGGTAGCAGCATGGTATGCACAGTACATGCTTACATACTTCTTTTTTTTATTTAAAAACGAATGCAATAGTTGTGTAGACACATACTTGTATGTAGGTATATAGAAACATGCATTCATACGTGTATGCACGTTAGTTGCTGTTTTTTATGATTATTATTTTGTGTCGGTTTGTTGGGTAGGTATGTATTTCTCGTAAAAAAAATAGTTTTTCGAACGACGCACATTGAACCAACGTGATTCTTTTTTGTCTAATGCGCATTTTTTTCCTACCTGACAAAAAATGTGATGATGAAGGTGATGATGATGATGATGATGATGATGATGATGATGATGTTCGTAGCACATGAATATTTTACTGAATACATCATCATCATCAGTTGAGTTAACCAAAGCACAATAATGTAGGTATGTATATGCAAATGTTGCATTTTATTAGTGAATATTATAGTAAAACTTTGATGGAGGATTGAATGAGTAATACAGGAAGAATGATGATGATGACAATGATGATGATGATGATGTGTGTGTGTGTGTGACTGTTGCTCTAGTCTGCTGATCTCATATGCAATTGATAACAACGTGGATGCTGCTGCCGCTATGCTGTTGTTGCATTGCATGTGTTGTTGATGATGATATAAAAATGAGGATGGGAAGATGACACATCATCATCATCATAGGAAATTCTTTTGATATACTTCCTTTTAACTGTTATTGAAAACTTGGTTTTTAATGTATGTTCAAGTAATAATTTATTGGTACATTTGTTGCTTGATGATTTTGTGTCATGTGACTGGGTGTTGTGTGTGTGTGTGTAAGTATTGCTATCAGACATCATAAACATATATTTAATATAGAATTTAATCATATCCCTCTATATTTTTTTTCACTCCACGCCACTCATTCATTTGTAAAGTAATAAAAAACATCTTTCAAATTAATGACATGAAAAAATTTCTTGGACCACCAACAACAACTCTCGGCCCATTGCATTTGAAGCTATATTATGAATTCATTTTAAAGGGAATTATAGGTGCGGTTATTATTTAGAAGGCTACAAAATATGATAGTACTTAACAGGCGACCAGGATATATAAATATATGAATATATTTTATTTCATTCATTGTTTTAACGACAAGGATCCACATTGAAGCATGTTTAATTTTTAAATTAAAACATGAGAATAAAAAAAGTTAAAGAAAGCATAGCTCTTTTGAAAGCTGTTATATTACAAGTAATAAAATTTTATGTTTGGAAGGAAGCGTTGAAAAATTTAATTATTATTTTTGTTATTATTTCTATACCGAACAATATTTCAAATGGTTTGGCAGATGGTCAAGTGTTGACAAAAATGCAAAGAGTGCCGTTTTTTATTTCTAATTGAATTACTTATGTATGCTTGCATATGCACTTTTTAGTATTTGATTAATAATAATAATAATAATAATAATAATATAAAAGCGCATGGTGTCAGTATCTCCTTCATCTGTCTTCGTTTTGCTTGCACGTGCGGCTATTTATATATTTTACTCAAGGAAACCGCCAAAGTTTGATACTTGTGTGACATGCAATGCAACCAGCCACAGAGCCCGAAAAAACTTTGGGAGTAGTAGTAATAGTAGTGGTGGTGGAATAAGTATTTTAGGGATGCTCGTGTTTTGTTGCGCTGCCCAACCATTTTATTTTATAGATAGGTAACTAGAGTGGTGTACGTCTTTCTATCAAACTGTCACAAAAGAAGACATTCTCACCCGCCACACAAAACTACTTGAGTTGCTCACAGTTGTCTGCTTGATTTCTCTTTGGGATGTAAAAATCACTTCCCACATTGAGCAAAACTAAACCTATTTATCCGTTTACTAAGTTATCCATGAAAAGCAAAAGCGTAAAAAGAATACTTATTACTGTGAATATGAACAAGAATTACTGCTGCTTGGATGACGATGGTGGTGGTGGTGATGATGATGATGATGATGATCTCTGTTAAAATAGAAAGGTGGTGATCATCATCATCATGGCAAATCGTTAAAAGTATCATCCGTTAAAGTTGAAATGTGCGAACGAACGTGTGTGCTATGTAGCGCGTATAACAAAAAACAGATCTTCTTTTTCTGATCCGCCATATAATATACCATCGCATCATTTACCACTTACCACACACCATTCTCTCGTCCTGTAACAAGCAGCAGCAGCAGCAAGTAGTGCATATGTATATGAATGTGATGTATATATTTTCTTTTTATTGACAAATGAAAGTGCGAGCTTACACATCATCTATTTTACTACTTTTAGATAATAAATATGCCAGAAGGGTTGGTACTAAAAATTGGCATGCAGATTTTCGCAGGTCAGGAGGCAAAACGACAGCGACGAATGGCTTGCATTTTTTTAATGCCTATACACGACAAACCCCGTATTTTGAAAATGGCAACATGTGTAAAAAGTGTGAGAGAGAGAGAGAGAGAAGAGGGGCAATAAAACAAACCTGTAAAACCTCAGGGGTTAGAGCACTTAAAAATAAATAAAAGCACAAAAGCATCACAGCATAATATACGGGGGAATCCGGTCACTTATAACAACTTTACACGCTGCTGCCCGTTTTTTATCTCCTTTTTTATTTATATTTTAGACGACTACTGAATTGGTTTTATGTTTTATGTGTTGTACAGTGTCATTTTCAGATGACAATGGACCACAAATATGTTTTTACAGGGACACACGCACACACACACACATCATCAGCATCATTATCATCACTATCAGATGGAATTATAAAAAGGGCACTTTTCTAATTCATATCAATATGGCTATGTACAGCTTAGAGTCTGTATATATGAGTTTTTTTACAATGGTCCGTTGTTCATGTCAGAAAACTGTAAAATGCGAGCAAAGTGGAAAATAAAGGTCTTCCGCGTAAAAGTAATTAAGTCTATTCTTTTGATTTTCCCAATAGCAAGGAAGTAGTATATTTTATTTATATATTTTTTCACGAATCATTAAAAGGTTTAATGGGCTTCCTTGAAAATGGCACACGCGGAGCATCAGCAGTTGATGTTTTATGTATATGTTTTGTAGTTACATTATACTAGTAGTGGTGTAGTCATTAAGGGCTTCCCTATAATGTATTCTCTCTAAAATCTATCTTTTGTTTCCTTTCTCATCCTTGTCATCTTTAAATAGAGCGCATTAGTTCGCATTCCTCATTCCTGGCACCGAGATCAGCTTGTGACGAACGGGGACAGCATTTTTTTAAAAGATGGAATAGAATGCCACATGCTATCATGTCCACATGTTGAATGGTTCACTCTCTACTGGACCTTTGGGAAAAATGATGATGAATGGAGAGATGGAGACCGGGGAAATGAGATAAAGAGCAACTCTGTGCTTAGTGCCATTGTAGGAAATAACAATGTTCATGATCCATCCTGACATTGACATGAACATTGTTCCTTTTGTCCTATTTAACATTTCACTAAAGATAATTGTACTTTCATTGGAAATGATGATTCTTAATTAAAACCTGTGTGTGTGGGTGCCGTTTTTGTTGTTGCATTTAGCTTTGGTCCCATTTAACAGGATATTATGTCAACAGGGTTCCAACAGCGGATGCGCACCCACACACACACACACACGCATTTGTTTTATTCTTTTTTTTACAATGTGGGTGAAAATTGATTATTATGTAATGTGTTATATAACTAAACAGCTAAAAGACAATTTCTGTCAACTATTTGGAGAGGGTTTGGTGGTGAGGGTGACACCAAAAAGCAAATAATTAATGGAAACTGAGAATATGGTTTTTATATATAAAAAAAAGTAGAATGACTTATAAAAGAAAATATAAGTACACTTCCTGTTTACAAGATTACGTACAAAGAGGCCGAGGGATGTGAAAACAAAAAAATGTTTACTTGTTATGTATTTTGTTGTTCAGTTTCGCTAAAGGTGCTGCTAGAAAATAGGTCACATGGAAATCTGACAATGGGTGTAAACTGTGAATGTAATAATGATAATAATACATTATCATTGTCAAATCATGACACAATGAGTGGGTAGATGCATTGTAGTGTGGATGATAAACATACAGAGTGAAAAATCATTTATTTTCTCCATGTCTAGTTATCACTCAAAGGGTATTTTTTTACTCGAAAGTGAAATAAAATGAAAGTGAACAAAATCAACAATAGAAAGAAATAGTATTCTTCGTGGTAGATAATAATACAAGTAGGTAGGTTGTTTTGTTTTCAATGTGCACATATTATGTACAGTAGAAAAGCATACAAAGTTTCATTTTCCCCCATATCGTTCCTCCATCTGACTTGTCCCCCTGTCCATGTACTAAACATATATACTATTGTGTATTTGTTGAAGCTGTAGGGATGATCACGATGATGATGATGATGCATATATTGCTTTCCAAAATCGACAGGGAAAGCGTTAAGGGACAAATAATTGAGATTTGTGGGAGAGTTAATCCAATTGTGTGGATGTATTTCCTAGTCTGCAAATGATTAAAGCGCCAGAGTTGGTGGTGGACTCCCTTTTCCTAAAAACCAAGTGAGTTATCCCTTGGCGAAAAAAGTAATATTTCTGTGAAATGCCATTGGGAGTACGTTCGTACATATTATGAGCTAAATAGTATGCACACTGGAAATCTATAAATGGATGCAATTATTTGAACAGAAAAGAACAAAGAACAGTTTTTGTTGTAGACGATTCAAATGCAACGACAGTGATGGTGATGGTAAAATAGATTAAAAGTAGAATTTACTTTTTGTCGTTCTTCTTACTCATCCTCTTCAAAAAAAAAATAGTTGTGACCGCGTGTGTTCAGGAAAGCTTCAGCAGTAGAAATGAGAGCCACTGGCTGGTCCAGTATTATTTAATGTAGTTTGTCCCTCAAATTGTTATATAGAATTAGTGTACAAGTTTACACTGCCCACTGGTCCTCTTATATTTTTTCCCTCTGTTACAACCACCAACATCAACATCAAATAAATACATGTTACTACTACTACTACTACTACAGGCATAATATACTAAACTCATCAGCATCAGAAAATTCCAATAACCAAAGCGAAGCTTTCTTCTTCCCTTCCCGAGTTTTGCAGGTTTTTTTTGGTATATCAGAGGAGCAGCGTAACCAAATAACCGTTGTTCAAACATCTGCTACTGCTGCTAATACGAGTAGTAGTGAGATGTGAAGGACGCCAAAAACTAGTAATTTTCTCTGTTGATGCGGATGATTTGACGGTGATCGTCCTATTGGTGTTGGTGGTGGCGATGGGGATTGCAAAGGCAGCACAGTGAATTATTAGTTGACAAAAAAGAGCGGAGAGTGAGTCATACTTAATGATGGCTTCACATAATAAAAGGGACAGATAGATAGAGAAATGAGCGAATGAATTGACATGTACGAGTCTTACTAGCTCATGTAGAATATATTTCGTGTTTGTGTGTGTGTGTGTACATACATATATATATATATATACTTTTTTCTTCTTTTATGTACGCCCACACATAATAGTTATGAGGAGGAGGTAGTGGTGGTGGTGGTAGTAGTGGTGATTAGTGGGATGTGGTGCCTGTTGCCTCATCATCCCAAATTAATATGAGAACTGAAATGCAATGTAGGAACGACGAGGACACAGGGGCCAAAGGAGGAGAAAAAAAGACGAATCCTGAAAAGGGAGAGCAGAAAAGAAGAACAAAAATGCGTTGCTCATCATATGAATTTTTACATCTGCTAAATAGTTTATTACACATAAAGGGGTCTGATTTATGACACGATATCATTGTCAGAAAAGAGAGAAATGTATATTATTTATATATGTACATTACACATACACACACATGATATGAGAGAATTGGATGATTATATCCAGAGAGAGAGAGAGAGAGAGAGAGAGAGAGAGAGATTGGATACAAGGAAAATAATTACAAATGAAGTAGCAGGCGCAGCAGTAGCAGCGGCAGCCTAATATATTTTGTTAGATGTTTAATTTCCGAATAACATTGTCCTTGCAACAAAGTGGAATCAAATCAGACAAAATTATTAGTCTCATGATGATCATGATGATCATAATAAAAGTAAATATAAAGATAAACATGCTGCGTTATATCTCTGACATAATAATAAATAAATACACAGCATCCTCCTCCTCCTTCTTCTGTACACCAAATACCAAGCACACGTACGCATGACTTATTTCATGTCCTTCTCTTCCTCATCAAAAATATTCATTAAAATGCAGTTAAATGCAGTGTTTATCTCTTTCTTCTTATAAACCTGCATAGGTAATAATAATAATATTTAATATGGGATTTCCCTCGTTTTATCGCAAGTTTCAAGGCCTCCCTCTCTCTCTCTCTCTCTCTCTCCATCTCCCTCTGTACTTGTATCACCACACTACAATAGTCTCAATAAACTAAACAAAAAACGACATGAATATCCCTCATTTTCATCTTCATCCCAGTAAGATAGACTCAAACAAGCTGTGTAAGACAAGATGAGTATGATGACGTCCCTCCATTTACTCCTTGGAAATAAAAGGTCTTTTTTTTTAAACAAAAGCCTTATTTACACTTTACGTATATGAATGAGGATGTAAACTACTAGTAAGCTTGAATGAATGAAAATGAATGAATAAATATATCTGACAACAGGAATACCAAGATACTCACTCACACACACAAACAAACACATACTTCCTTGTAAACCTTTTATTTATTATGGTTTTTCATCCGGATGATGGTCGATCATCCAGAGAGAAGCTAAAAAAGAGAAGAAGATCCTTTTTTTGTAGACCATTTCAACGTCCTTGATTCCGGTCACAAAATTTGTCCCAAATCAACAACATTTTTTTTCAACAAATAAAAGCATTATATTGGCAGAGTTCTCACATTTATTTATTTTTCTAGAGCAAGTAGAGCTACTACCATGGTTATTATAAGTATACTTACTTTCATAAAATAAAACCATTTTATATGTATGTATATTTGTTGGAAAAAAAGTATACTTTTAAAACATTCTTTTCTCTCTCGTTTATCCGACAATTTTATTTTATTTTGAATGAATACAAAATACAATGTTTCCTTCTGAAATCCTTCATAAAGAGAAGATATATTTACTTTTTTTTTTTGGGAAAAAAGTCTCTTTGGAATTCCCAAATTCCAAAGGTAATATCCATTCAATATATCATCATGTTTAAGTATACGACGCGACAATTCAAATACGGCGAGTCGTTTTTTTTTTCGAAGAAAAAAAAATAGAAGAAGATTTAAGTAGTCGGACATTTGACATTTCGTTTATTTTGTTGACAATCAAAAATGAAGATTTACGAGTGGCAATAATAGAATGGGAAAGGAATTTCTATTGAATCATTGAATGTGAAAAAAAATGTAACGTTTTTTTTTCTTGTGAAAATATTTCTGTTTGTCCATTTTGGGAATGCATAAATAATGATTGTGTACTTTTTAGGTTGTAGTAGTAACTATATAACATAATATATGCTGATGCTGTTTGTTTGTGTGCATTCATTTGATAGGTCCACTTTGACTATTTTTGCCCTAAATTTATATCGTTTTCTCTCCTTTTTTTAATGGTACTCATCATCGTCTCTTTAGACCGTTTTTGTCCTCAATATATATATATATTTGTCTAAAAGTTGTTAAATATTTGATTATCTCGATATACTTCACAACATTTTATTTCTACGTAGGTATGTACCCATACACCATATAGTTTTTTAAAAACCCAATTTTACATTTTTTTGTCTGTTTGTCCATAATGCACAAAATATACATTGCTCACGCATTCCAGGTGTTCAATGTTCACAACCAAGGATTGAAAGATAGGGTATATATTATATTTTTACAATCAAACTGTACCATATTTGGAACAGTTATTTTATGAGTCATTCTTTGTTTTACGGTGCTTTATTGTAAATTTAATTAGGGATGTGATTTTAATGATCTAATCGTTAAAATTTACAGGTTCATGCAATCAAATACTTGTATCAAATAAAAATAAATACATGAAACAAAACAAGCCATTTCTCTCTCTATCATTTCAACACATTTTTTTTTTGTCTAAATTTAAAGCATTACACATTGCAAATATGTAAGATGATGATGAGAGATGAAATACAGTAAGAGTTACGCAAACTCCAGTGAACGATATAAATATATATATAACAGCTTATATAATATAGCTTTTCAAGTAAAATTGAATGTTTACACAATGAATGAAGTAATAGTGCCAAAATAGAAACATCAGAAGAATTTGGATACCCTATACCTATAGTATTTAGTAACAATGATGCTAAAACAAAACCCAAAATACAACATTCCCCCCCGTTAAAAGAAAACATAATACATATATAAAAAATTATGTAGCAGTGTCTACATTCTACCAACAAGACATCAAAGATGTAAATGAATCCAAATTTCCAGCTAGTACTGCGCCATTTATTTGATCTCTGACATTTAGCATCGTCATTTGACGTCTCTGTGATGATGATCAGCATGCAAGCTAAAATGAATAAATGTTTTTCTCCGCAGAAAATTTCAAACACGCAATAATATATTTATTTTCGAAGGTCATGTCTGTTTGTACAATAATATGTTTATTCAGAATCAGCAGAACAAATAAAGTTTTTTTTGTTGTTGCTTTTATATACTTAGAAGGCATCTCTCTCAGGAAAAAAAAGCATACCGGAGAAATGAAAGGAAAACTACAGATACAATACAAAACTAATTTGTTTGACAAAAACAATTTCTTTCATCAAAAAAAAGGTTAGATGCCTTTTTTTCAGGGAAATATGTTGATGATGAAAATGATAAATTAAATGGGGATTGAGTTGAAGATTTCAGAATCGCTAAAAAAATATATGTATGCATACCTATTTAAGTTATTGGTGTTTGTATGTACATGCATGAGTCATTATATTTGATTACCGTTTGATTTCATTACAACAAGTTGCGCGTCGCTTTCTCTTTGATATCATCAAAGGAAATACATTAATACTGTTTTATTGTACCTCTGTTCTTTTTCACAAAAATTTCATTGAAATAATTCATGATAAAAAATACAGTTAAGTTGATCTGTATCATTGATACAAAAGCTATTGTAATCCCACCGCTGCTGTTGCTGATGCTGCTGCTGGAAATGTTTTGAAGTTATGCAAATCGGTTCTTTGAAGAACATATAACACAGGAGGCAAAAATAAGTAACCGTTTAAAAAGAAGTAATAATAGTAACAGTGAATGACGTCCTTTGACATTTCACTTCTTTTAAAAGTTAAAATTCTATCTCTGTTTTTGACTGTCTGTGCGTATGTAAAAATCAAATTGCAAAAAATTGTTCCTCATCTCTCTCACCTCTTCAAAGATTTACTGAGTATGGGGATTGATAAAAAATTGTAAAATGTTATCGCCATTTTTTCATCACTCTGAACTTGAATTCTAAATATTGAGGAATGTGCACTGTCATCATAACGAATGTACTCCATGGAAAATTTTTTAAACGAGAGGCAATGAATTTTGATTGACTAAAAAATACTTCCCGACAAAAAATATGTAATGTTCGATCTTGTTAACTTTTTATGAGTGCTTTTGTTTTTACTGAATTCATCATTTTTTTTAATGAGAGGCTGTTGTACTCTTCATTAAGTCGCGACGCCAAATTTATAATCCGTTTAATGGGCAGTAAGTCTGTCTGGGAACGATGATGACAGTATTGGCTATCTATATCAGGAATTTTTCATAAATAAAAAATATTACCATAAAAATGAATGAAAAATTTACACAAGTTGCATAATTTAACATGAGTAATTTTTTGCCAACGATGCTATTTTTGTGTGAGAAAGGATTAAAGTATTATAACATAACCAATGAACTCATTCATTCATTCACTCGTTTCTTCATTCTTTTTCCGATTGGTAACTCATTCAGTGAAACAAGGTATTTTTTTGTCATTTTACTCTGGAGGTTCATGCACGTCCTTCAACTCATCGACTTGTCTACACCGTGTAAAATCGATAAGCTTTGGTTCCCGTGCCCACAAATATTTGACATCATTCACATTTATGACTACTTAAAAACGACAACGAGGCGAAATAGGTAACAAAAACTTGGGAAAAAAACTATGACGTGGGACATTGATAATGTGAAATGTAATCTGTGATAGTATGGTTCATCCCTGTACTACTCGCCAATAATCCATAACCATAATAATGAGAACGCAACATTTCCAATATTAAATATAATCCCCAAAAAAACAGTAGTAAAAGTAGCGAGACTCAAATGATAGTAAATATGTAGAATTTTTCAAGAAATTTAACAAATGATCCCCCAAAACTTATCTTCTCTCTCTCTCTTTTAAAAAACATTCCACAAAAGGTAACTGTTGTCAATCTAACCCAGTTTAGTAGTAGCACGGATAAAAATGTAAATGGCATTTACAGACAAACAAGACGAAATCAACATTGCCCTTACCCTCAACATCATCATTGCACCAAAAATAACGGAAGTGATAATCTTGTACCGAGTAAAAAAAAGAGAGAGAGAGAGAGAATTTTCTGATACTTGAGCCACTCAGATTGATCATCATAACGCGAATAACTATTAAGATGATGGCTTTAGATAACTGGATTGAGCAATATGTAAAAAAACGGTAACATTTAGATAATAATAAATTGGATTGCACTGTACTATTCCATTCCATACCATACACATATAATATATGTAGTACATTTTTTTGTCCCTGTCCAGGTTTTTTTTTCGCTGTTACACATATTACATGTGTATGCTTACACCATCATCTCGGATCCTTGTATTTTTTTATGCAACATTACCACTCTTTTTATTATTACGACTATTGAGTTTTACTCGTTATTTTTGAGACTAGGGAAATGCAAACTGTTATTATTCTCTCTACTTTTTCTTCCAAGAAAGACAATGACACAACAACGATGCACTCTTTATGCAAGAATTTTAGATACTGAGGGGGAAAAACCAAATTTTTCCACTTTGTGTGAGTCCGTAAAAAAAATCGGTTGTGTTGATCTAACAAAAAAAAATTCCAAAAATAATGTGAACCATATTACATATCGCATTCAACCTGATGACAATATAATAATAATAATACTATTGCTTGTTATATTAATAGTAATGATATGCACTTGTTTATTGTATACCTATATTACATGAAATGGAAATTGGATAATAAAAGATTATTGGTTTGTTGTTTCCTACTCTTCAAACAGATTATATTACACTTTCATTTTAATGGCAATGACACTGACTCTTTCCACATTTTTTTTTCTTGCTAATTCCGATTTTTTTTTTTTGGATTTTGATCTCCTTTTGCTATTGAGAAATAAGGTATGCCTATTAAATATGATGATAGATGTATGATAACTGATAACAACATGTAGTTGCACATGGATGACACAAAAATACATTGTGGTAAATTGAAGCGGCCGCCTTTATTGACGTATTTATTTCTAACGAGATGACAAAAGCGATACATATCTTATCATATTCGGTATTAATAAATTTTAACCATATCACATGCATGCAAGCATTAAAAGTTTTTTTTTAGACTCTGGAAACTATAGAAGAATGATTTTGTTTCTCCCTTTTACTCTATATTATGCTCAGTAGATTGATTTCATGCAGATTATTACGTAGTTGTGTAACAGCTATAGTATTGAAATCGAAAAGTTGTATGTCTGTCTGTCCGTCTGTAGGCACGATATCTTCAGAACGGTTTGATCAAATGTCTTCATATTTGGTACACATATGCGTTAGGTCATAACTCAGAACCCTACTGATTTTCAGCCCCCATCTCATCCCCCGGGGGAGTTATTAAGGAAACTTTGACTTATTACATTCAACCAATAGCAAGTGACGTGATACTTCATATGTATTATTCGATTCACTCACAGCTACGTATGTACATGTCTTACAGCTTTATTTTAGGACAAATTTGAAAAACTATACATACATATGTATTATATACATAAATCATTTTTAGCTCAATTATCCTACGTTGTTTTGAAATTCATAGGAAATTATATTTCCTTTTTTTAACAAGAAGTATTTTAAGCAGGTAACTTGATTGACGTCTACTTGACTGCCTACTAGATTGGAAAAAAGAGACAGCAGAAATGTGCAAACGCTCTCAATACAATTTGTACAAGATAAGATCTGTATTTTAAAATTCCGTTTTGATGTATCTACATACACACATGTCAATGTCATGAGGATTACAGGATGCACACACGTGTGTGTATTTGTACATGTGACCATTTTTCTCCATGCGTATACAAATGTTGTTGTTGACAGAAAGGGCAGTGACAGGTTAGTAGTGGCACAAAAAACTGGAAAATTTCTGGAAAATATCAACTTACAAAATCAGCAAATAATACACAATTTAGCATAATTGGGTAAAGGTAGAAAATTGTGAATTTTATTGGCACATTTCCTCAAGCAGACAATTGGTTGCATGTTTTTGGAGTTTCAATGTGTGTGTGTATTTTTTTACATGTATAATATATTTGTACAACATATATCCTGATAACAAAGCACACATAACAATTTATCATGCATATAAATATATATACCTGCTTACCTTTACAGGCTTTACATGCAGACATGGTCAGATTGCAGTTTTAGATTTTCTCAACGTGTCTCTGATTTATGATTTGATTATTATTACAACGCAAAAGCATAAAATCAAAAGGGGGAAAACACGACTTTTTTCAAGATCAAAACATGTGAGGACACAACAGGACAGGAGGACGCAGGAAGTGTACAGTAAATTTATTTTCCACCACCACCACCAATGCAATGACACTGGGGCTGGTTGCATATTTACAAAAAAATATAAAATTACGTTTTTTGCAAATGAATCATTATTTTTCGCCACGTCAATTACTTCAATTGTAACCTTGTACTCTAATACATATGTACGTATGTATCTAACTTATTCATAATATATTATTGTGTTGCATGCATATATGTTTATATCCACATGTGACGACGTGTCATTCCAATGCTACACACAAACAAGCAACCATAGTCATAAAGTCATGTCACTTGACTTACTTTTTTATTGCTGCAAAATAATGAGCAGCAGTGCTACACCTAATTAGCAGAAAAAAATATATGCAAGGCTACTTTTTATTTTGAAAATATCATCCTCGCTACTTGCCCTTGCCCCACAGAAAACGGAAGTGTTTATATGAACTATTTTTTTGCCATATATTACCCACATCACACACACACCCTTACAACGTTTAATTATCCAATACTGAAAACAAGGTGAAAACAAGTTTCTTTATTTTTTGTTACCACCCAATATTATTTTTTTTGCATACTTTACTAAACACACACACACACACACAGTATGTCTTCCACAAAATGATATATAAATTTTGTCAATCACTTTATTACCATTATCATCATTATTATTATTACTACAATTTTGCCTACCACACGAAATCTTTTTGTGTGCCATATCATCATCATCATCATCATCGTCGTCATCTCAAAATCTGAAAGGTTGTGTGTTTCTTTTTACTTTATATGGTTCCTTTTGAATTGAATTACAAAGACAAATAAAAAACGTAATCGACACAGAGAGCACACTTATATACTTCCCATAAAAAAGACGACATTTTTATCTTTTCACTTTATTCATTTGTTTTTTTTTGTTGTTGTTGTGTAGTAGTGTTTGCTGCTAAACAAGACATTGAGCATTGGTCATTTTATTTCCCCAGAATAATATATATCTGTATATATACATGTATACATGCACACTATATAGTATCTGTATATACAACAAAGTAATAAAAGTGTTACCATTTTATTGACAAGGCATTTAACAAAAAAAAACTAAATAAAAAATGTATAATTTCAGTGTCAATAATTCTAAAAGCATTCTGCAGCGAAGCAAAAAGTACTGGGTGTATGCACACTTAGTACATATATAAATAAAATACAATGTACTCAACAACATCAATAACACACAAAAAAAGTAACTTGTTATTATTATTATTATTATTATTTACCGTTTTTCACTCAATGCTCAAGCTCCTTTTGTAAAGTAAATGCCATAAAAGTTTATGAGCCTTGTTATTATCAAGTCTAAATTTTACGAGGATGATGATGACGACGACGACGACGACGGGATGCAAGGCAGTACACAGAAATGAAGAAAATGGGAATGATCATGCCTTGATGATGATTGTCCCGCCTTGGCAATTACCAGTTGTTTATTTTAGCAAAGTGTGTCTGATTCCTAGATTGCCAAACGATAGCAGGGAGTAAAACAGCTTGCTACTATACACAATATATACAATATATACAACATACATAAATAAATAAGTGTACTTAAACTCTCTGTTCTGTTGTTGTTGATGCTACTGCTGCTATTATTACTATTGCTGTTGATCTTATTGTTTTTCGGGTGTTGTTTGGAAGTACAATAAACATAAGGGGTAAAAATACCGAATGCCAGTGCTGAGGTGTACGGACAAGCTAAAAAATAATTTGCTTTATACAACAACACGGCCGATTTAAAACG